>JAIPRK010002398.1:0-20854 GCA_025469195.1 Chaitophorus viminalis | reverse complement strand
GTCAAAATACTTTGAAAACTTAACCATGTATAGAGAACACCAATATAAAGGTTTGGTGAAAATTTCAAGTTGTTGCGGTTTTTCGTTTTTGAGTTAGAGCATTTTAAAAAAATGTAGTTTGTAAAAATGTGATTTTGCGTAAAATTTCCCGTTTTTTCATAATTTTTTTATCGTTTTTTTCGATTTTTAAAAAAGTATTGAAAAAGTTGCATTTTTGGCTTGCATTTTTGAAGTACCATCTACATTCACTTTTCTATAAGAAAAGTTGCTATTTAAGAAAATCGAAGCATTTTTACTACCAAAAATCGTGTCCTCAGACACAAAAAAAAAACACATCATTGTAAAACCAATAGATTCCATCACTCCGTTCAGAATCTAAAACAACCAAAAAGAAGCAATAAAAAAGAATATCGAAAACATAAAAAAAAAAAAAAAAAAATGAAAATTTCACTGACTCCCTCCTCCCCCCCCATGCACACGGGGCACTCGCAAGGGTTTGCGTACCAGTACGGCGACGGCTTGCGCGAAGCTGACGGTGTGACACAGGTCGCTGCCGAACGGCCAGTACTGCAACATGAGCGTGGCGACGAACGAGAACGGCACGCAGAACAGCGTCATGAGCAGGTCGCCGACGGCCATGTTCATGATGAACAGGTTGGTGACGGACTGCATCTGCGCGGAGAACATGACCACGTAGCACACCAGACCGTTACCGACCAGCGACACGACGAACACCGCGGTGTACATCAGGTAGACGACCGTCTGGAACGCGGTCGTGCCCCGCACCCCGTCGTTCTCCGCGCGGCACATCTGGCCCGCGGACGTGTCGTTGCTGTTCCACGGCATGGTGTCGTTGCCGCTGTACGCATCGTCCACGTCCATGTCGTCGTCAGGGGGGGGGCGGTCGCCACCACGGGCCAACCAGTTCACCGTTGTTGGTGCCGTGTCTGAAACGAAACTCGCGTGAAAATTCGAATCGGTTAGTTGTTGGTGGGCCATGAGGGGGGGGGATTTGGGTGGAAAAACGTGGGGGGTCGGTTGGGGGTAATACGTAGGTAAGACGTGGTACTGGTCGGACATTAATGTCGCAATATGTACGCATTGTTCAAGGGCAATAATAATTTTACATTCAGCAAAAGGTCACCTTTGTGCGCATGTCCAATATATGTCCGTACACAATATTATGTTGATAACTGCAGGATGAAATTCGTACTCAAAAGGATTATTGTCTCCAACTCTCGGACGTACTGCAGCGAGAAAGCTTAAACGGTTAAAATTGAAAAAATAAAACTCTTGTATCGTTATAGCTGTGATTGATATAATATACGAGTGATCATTTTTTATTCATTTTTATTTTATTTCCGATTCAATTATTATTTTTTTTCCGACTCAACTAGAATGCAAACGGCATTACGTTATTGATGATTACTGTAGGTTCCGGATTTATGTGTGTTTAAAATTAAATATTATGTACCCACATATAATAAATATATGTATTTATTTTTATCCAAATATGTAATATGTAGAAATACACGATATGTAAAAAAAAAAAAAAATGCTTGATAAAAACTTTAAGCTACACGTGCATAATACCCTTAAACTATAATCTTGTATTCATATTATTAAACCGCAAAAAAAGACTGGAAATCAATAACTGGCTATGTTTTTGAGTTATTCAATTTTTTTTTATTTTATCAAAAAATTGTTGTTCAAAAAAATAAATCTAAACCAAATTTTTTATTTATAATTTAAATTATGTTGATATATTGCTTGTGGTATGTAGTCCGCTTTGTAGATTTTTGGCGATGAAACATAGCTAAGTTTTTTGAATATAAATCAATTATTTTATTTTTTTTTTTTTGGCACAGCCTGTTATTGATTTCCAGTCTTCAAATTAAATTATATACTTACTAACTAAATTCATTTAACTAATCGATGTAAAGAATCCAACAATGGGTAACCAATACTAACCATATGTGAATTTTTAAGTTTCAAAAGTAAATCTAATTTAATCTAATATAATCTAATATTAACGGTATATGAATATAGATGTTAAAGACTCGCAACGTATAACTGTATATTTTTAAATAGATTTAACGATAATGACAGCAATTTAATAGGGGAATATTTAATAAAAATATGTAATTATAGTAAAATTATGTAAACATATGTAAATAACCTCAAATATGTAAAAATACATAGTTTTAAACTCTCAGATAGTTCTGAAATACATTCATATAGAACAATCATTCGATTACCATCACTCACGATAAACATGTAAGTACATACAAATCCGCACTCGAGTTATTAGTTAAAACTTGTAAAATTACGCGAGAATGTCCGCGTTTGGACTTATGACAATAACCCGTAGTATTTTATACATTACGAGTGAGCGACTAATTTAGCGATTTTTTGATGACGTTTTCTTTTCTCCGATCAAAATTTTGGGATAATAAATTGCACTGAAAAGTGTTTGAAACAAAAACATAACAAGAGCGATATTTGAAAATGGTTGAATTTTAAAATTTTTAGCTAATTTTAATGATTTTTGTCTAGCAAACGATGCTGATTTCTTTTACAATCAGTAACGATTAATAAAAATTTTTACTTGCAAACGTTTAAAATTCAAAATTATTTTCTTGATACTTAGAACTATAATATAAATAAGTGTAAAATAAGTCAAGATTATTTGTATAGATTGTCAAAAACTTGATTTGATGATCCTAATTAGTAATGTAATGTCATAATAAAATATATGAGTACGTAATATTTGTACTGAACTTATATAATATCATTACAACTAAAATTGATGAATTGAACAAATTGATGTATATTTACTGAATATATTTTTTTATTTTTTTTTTTGGAGGAGGGGGGATTATTTGACATACATTTTCGTTTCTCCGATCGACCGGCATCGCTGTATGTCTGTATTATTGTTGTTTTTCCGCCTTGTTCAGATGATTAAAATATATCATACACCTAGATAGATATTAAGTTTATAACACTAATTAAGTTGTACATGTTTTCAGCATTGTAGAAAAGTTTTAATTTCCCCTGTTGGATATGATAACACGAGGCTAATCTTCCAGTTAGTTAAATCATTTTAACAAACGACCACCGTATGTAATATTCAAGAAATTCACGTGCGCACAGACTTCAGAGTCCTCCCTTTGTACTAGTTGTCAGTATTTGAGCGTGTGTTTTACCGTTGAACCCTAAACATTTTAAGCAAAGAATATCACTGTTATCGGAATATAACAATATTCCATAAATGAGTGTTAATATTTTAGCCAATCAATCAAAATTAAAAGAAACCGTTAGTGGTTTACACTATATTGTCTTTATAGGACTGTCAACATAAATATTTTTATATTTTCTTTTAATGAAGATGTTTGTAACACTTATACGAGAAATAATATTTAAAAGCTTTACGTATATCAACGTAACATTATATTGCGTAGAAAATTAACTCGTTCTGAAATTTAATACCCAAACATATATACATTGTAATGGAAATACAAACAGTAAAGTTTACGTAAAGGAAAATTTGGACGGAAAAAAAAGAAATCTTTAATTTAGAAAATTGTCAAATATAAGTTATAAGTTCTATGGCTTACTGAGTTACTTTACTAAAACCAGTAAATAATATAATACATTATTTTTTGGTTCTGATCGATAAATATATTCCAGTAGGCAATAACAATCGTCCAACACCCAAATCCGATATAAAAACCCATATAAATTTTTTTATTACATCGTGCATTGTGTATATGGATTATTTTGGAATATTATATTATTTATTAAAATTATTTGTTAACGACAATGGCGTAACACAATCAGTTATCGTTCATCCATCTACTTGGTCTCAGGAAAGTTATTTGAAACGTCAGAGAAACCGATAAGGAGATATAGTTGTATTATTTGTAAAAGTATTTTTTCGTTAAATAATCATTTTAACTGGATAGTTTCTGTACATTTGCAAATAAAAAGTCTGCTTATTATATATTTATGTGCTTTGAACTTTCAATCTTGGAATAGAAGTGACATCTTATATTTAAATTAAATAAAAGTACTATTTCATAAATGAATACAGACATAATACTCAAATATATGAATTGGATTATTGACGTCAAACGAATTTGAATTAGTCTAATTAGGTTTTAAATAAAAAATTTCTTTTACACTTAAGTGGCAGTGTGGTACTATGTACTTCCAAAACGATGGATTTTTATACAGTTCTGAAATATAGGGGAAGAGTAACTGTATTTAGTCATACATTAAGGGTATAATCTTTGGGAATTAATGAATTGATCATCATATACTTATGTTAAATATAAATTGCTCCAAAAAAATATACCCTTTTTACCTACCTAGTTAGTACCAATTAATACAATTATTAAATGAACAATTATCAACTTAGTAATTATCACGAGCTAATCAAAATATTCAAATGCAAAAATTCGTTATCCAGAATGTTTAACAGTTAATTTTCTCCAATAAATTGAATGTTGTTAATGTTTTATCTCGAAGTCTGGTCATGTTTTAATTTATTCATTAAAACGTTATTTTACGTTAAACATTTTAAATTACAATATATAAATCATTATTTGTATTTTATTTTTTCATTAATGTTTGTACTATTAAACTTTATCAATTAATTTAATATAGGAAATTATATTTTAATGTTTTAAAATTACATAAAACTGTTTTTAACTGTTTTTAGTGAATTACTAAAAAATAAAACCTTAACAATATTATATAATTAATAAAATACGAGATTAAAGTTCATAAAAAATTTAACTGAATAAAGCACATTTCCAGTGCAAAAATATTTATGTATAAATTAAATGTTTAAATTTTGCTTTTTTATTGATATCTTGCATTGTTTTTGAATATGTCTACGTTAAAGCTATACACAATAACAAGGTAAATTGATTAAATTATTAACGCATTAACTGTTATAAAAATTAAATAACAGTTATTGGCTAGATATAAGCTTACATTTAAATTAATACATTAGCAATATAAACATTTTATATTTCAAATTTCGACTTAAGAATTATTCTCATTTATTCTTCTTACTACCCCTTAAGTATACATGTTGAAGAATCTCAAGTTATTGGGTTACGTACCAATGATCTACCACACGCAGCCTTGACATTTTTAAGCTTTTTTTTATTAAAAATTAATTCGTACAAATTATAAATTCTTAATGTGTACGTGTTTAATGAATCGTCCTTACACCAATTTAACTATATAGTATAATAATTACTTTCATAAATTTCTGATCGAAGTTTACTACCTGAATATATTACTGATATCAGAGTTATATTCGTTAAAATTCGTGTATTTTAATAAAATTTCTCAATATTTATTACTCCACATTGCATCGTAATCGACTGCGAAAACTTGGATGTAATCAACTCTAATTATAAAAGAGTTATTATAATAGAAGAACTAAATTTGTGAGTTGAAATCATAAATCATAGAGTATTTTAATTACACAATAATTAAAGTAGTTAATTATAAATGAAAATTACACTTGGTTTTATACATCCCTATTCTATTGTAAGTATATAAATATAATACATGGTATATTCTAAAAGTACAAAAATGTATTCAAACATGGTTTCCATTGTAAATATTTTCGTATTTTTAGACAAGCCACATAGTTTATTAAAAAACTTACATTTGTGTCATCTGGGAAAAGACATTATTATAAATTATATGAAATAAAATTCCGGAGTAGTATATGCATAGGTACTATACACAAATTTAAATTTCATATTGGGTGTATTATTTCAGAATAAATTGCTGTTTACAGCATGAATTAGTTTTAGTCAATTCCTTAACATTTTAATACTATTTTTTTCATAATATTTTGGGTGTACAAGTGCAATGAGTTTTTTTTTTAAATTATAGCATTTATTACGAGTTTATAGTTATAAATATGGGTATTTATATGTTCCGTATTTAAATTCAAATGTTACAATATTATAATGTTTCATCCGAGGATTATTTGTATAAATAACGATCACAGAATTTTGACAAATATAAACAAGATATTAAAGAACTGTTGTTATAAAAAAAGATCCCGCTCTCGTCCATTATGAATAAAAGAGTTTAGTGCTATTAAATAAAGGCATAAATTGTTTAGGTTTATAATAAATTGTTTAACGTCGCTAGATATTATCGTACATGCGTGTATATAAAATAAATAACAGCTATGACGTATCTTTCTCAAGGAAATAAAGCTTAGATTTATTTTCCGACAAAATGAACAAAATGTCGGCTTGAAAAGAACATCTCTTATAAAGGCATAAAAGATTTCAAAATCGAATAATTTATTTCATTATAAGTATATAATAACGCGAACAGGGGTATGTTTGGAAAACGCACACTGATATTGTAATGTATGTATTTAACCATTTGTTATTATGTTTATTTTACTGATACGGAATATTTTTGCTGGGCAATATAGCAAATATGTATTCAACTATTATGGTATAATATGCTTTTATAGGAGACACGCGTTAATAGCGCATCCGATGGCGTATTCAATTCTGCGGCGTTAGCTTTTGGATGGATGGCTGCATTATTTTCGACAAATGATGCTAGGTATGCACAAAGTAATATCGGGCAATTTAATAACAAATATAAAATTGGTTTGTAACCGTTGAATCAGTTCCGTCATCCGTGCACCGTCAGCGACCTACTTGAGCTGTTGTTCAAAGCACAAACCGCAACCCATTCCGATTTTCGTCCGTAACGTGGCGGTTCCCGTTGAACGCGACGGAATCGTTTATCCCGAAAACCAATTGCAGCACACGGATATCATAATCAGTAATCACGAGCCATCCGCCAATGATTTAAAGAAATGGCATCATCAGCTAGTGCGGAGCATTCGCATTAATTGTTTGAAACGCGAAACAACACAACTATAAAGCTCTTGAAAATAAAATGCGGTTTCGGATTAATATATATTTCACCATGTTAGACTACCGAATACGTTCGGTATACTGGTGTGGCTATCGAAGAAATTAGTTGCATAATTTTGTTATCATAATTATATTAGATAAATCTATCAAATGTCTTCTAAAAATATTTTTCGTCTATTTCGATTTCCTCCGAATAAATGACCAACAATATTTAAGTATTATTTTCATATATTTAAACTAAAATAAAAGTATCGCAAAACACGAAATTATTCAATTTTCAAACTGCAAGGAATATGATCACTCAGTACATCCTTTTAGATGTGTACACTGCACCGATTTTTATTCTACATACATTAATTCTACTTAGTTTATTCCGGGTTCGAAGTCAAATGGCTGACTTCCAGCTAGCGATTCATGTGATAGAGGAGAACATACTGCCAATTACCGAGGTTATTCCGTTAATAAAACAATACTTACAACATTCAAATCAGAAATCAAAAACAACTTTTAAAGTTCTTATTAACATAATCAATATTGAGATCCTAGCTATAGAGTTTGGTGACAAGCAGTCTTCCTAAATACTATTCCGATGGTAAAAGTTTGCTTACCTAAAATTCTTGGAACCACAAATTCAGATTCAAATTATACAATTCCTCATTATATATATATATATATATAACCACAATTTAATATATCTGTTAATAATGCCTCCACTAATAAATTATCTTCCTTCCTAACAGAGTTAGGACAATTAATCAATTACTTGATTCAATTATTCACGTCTTTAATGAATTAATTAATTTAAAATATGACAAATAATCAAATAAATAACACACCTCTTAAAATCATCTTATGTGAACGACTAATTTTTTCTAAACAATTAAATATGATTAATATTAAATGTGTTAGAAAATGGAAACACATTAAACCTTTGTAATTTTCCAATAAAGAATCAAATAAATTTATCGATTATTTTGAAATAATAATAAGTACACAGAATTATAGAAGAATTTTTGGTTATTTATTACTTTTATTATATTTTATTTATTATATAAAATCGATAATATTAAAGATAAAAAGAATCGGATGGGCCTCGCTCTGCTATACAATTGGGGGTGGAGTACACCTCGTTTATAGGATAGCTCATTACAATGGATTTGTTAAATTTTAATGCAATGATAGGTATCATTGTACACGAATAACGATTTTGAGCAGAGTTAATATATTTGTCTAAAATGTGTATATAATATAATATAGTATTTTATATTTAAATTGAATTATAATGCAATTTCGTAAAAACTTAAATTTCAAACAGACATAAAATTTTTTCCTTTAAGTCCGATAGAAATTTTTTTTATATATTTTTAAAAATTAGCTTATGGAAAACCTAGTGTTAAAATTTTGAACCTTAAGTATAAACAGAAAATTTTTTATGAATTTTCAACTATAAAATAACTTGCAAATCATCGCGATTTTAATATATTTTATACAAATTTGATACTTATGGGCTTATAAAAAAAATTTGAGTAAAACGATCTACAATATTTTCTATTTACGATAAGTATAACTTATAATAAACATTGTATTAAATTTTCAAGAGTTTTCGGACAGCCAAATAAATTTTATAGCTACTTCAAAAAAAAAAAACTTACGAGAATCGAAAATTTAAATTGTCTATAATTAAGTCAAAATATGTCAAAATACTTTGAAAACTTAACGACCTATAGATAACATCAATATAAATATATAAAATATAAAAAAGTCGAAGCATTTTTACTACCAAATATCGTGTCTTCAGACACAAAAAAAAACACATCATTGTAAAACCAATAGATTCCATCACTTCGTTCAGAATCTATAATGGAAGTTTCCCGTATTATAGGTTAATCGCACATTTACAATTATTGTGCACTTTTATCATTTTTCGAGGTAGGCCATTTTTTCGGTCAGCCCACGTTGTTTTATTATTATCTCTAATCGTATAGGTAATGTAATTGTTGAGTACATGCACGTGTTTAAGCTTAAGGTTATGTAATTGTCGAGTTAAATATATAATAAAAGCTCTTATAACAAAAAAAAAGTTTAAGGTTGTTCTGATACGAATTTGCTTTGCTTTTACTCGCGCAAGTATGTCTACAATTCTACAGTGTACAATTATTTTGTTTTTGTACTATTATAAAATCATGTTCAAAAAGTAAATTTGTTCGTACTGGACTAGCTCCACAGAACCAGAAAGACTTGATCAGAAATCTCTAAAAATAGCCCCCCTCAACTGAGATTTATTAGTTTATGGTGTTGTGTTTTATGTAAATACATGTATAATGTTATAAAACAATAATATGATCACAGCATTTTATTGTTAAGAGGTGAAAAATACACTGATAATTACAAAAATATAAAAAATATTACGACCCTTTTACGAGTGTACAGCTCCCATCCGTCGTACATATTGTGTTGTTTTTGTACTTAGCTACACACGAGTAATATAATATTATATATATATATATATATATATATATAATTATTAGTGCTGAATATGCAACATCTCTTTCGAAACTATGGATGTTAGTTATAGTAACACTTAATTGTTTTACCGTGTGTTCATTATAAATGGAAACAGATAAGCGGCTTATCCATGAATTTAATGAGGCATGCTGATTAGATACAGAGTATAATATTGATACATGGGAAATATGAAAATACGATTATAATAAGAACGTGTTTCCATAATATACTGAACATACGGTATCAGTTTTGTTTACATATGGATGTTATAATAAATTAATCTCTTCAAAAACCAAAACAATGGTTTGAGTAAAACTTTTTATTTTTATTAATATTTATATTTATGTAGCTTTCAGTGCTAAACTATTATAGCTTGACAATTAAATAGAATATACATATAGAGGTGGATAAAAGTAAAACTTTAATCCGGTGCTTTCATATTTCACATAGAAAACTTTCATGGCTTTAAAATTAGTTTTTAAACATAACAACTTGTTTTAGAATTCTTACTATATATTAATTATTTGTTGTATGATTAAAATCAATGAATCAAAAGTATATCAAAAATTATCAAAGTAAAATTTGTTTATTGAAAAAGTTCTTAATTATAAAAAATAAAAGAAAAATTTCGATATTATTTTACAAAATTGTTTTTAAAATTAGTTTTTATTACTTAGATATTGAGCAGTTGATGGTTAGTATACTAAAAAATTAATAATGTTAAACTATACTTTAATACTTATCATATGCAATTATATTATATCAATAGTTAATAGTAGAAATAATTAAAACTTTTTACTTAGGTGCATTTATTAATAATATTTTTAAGAAAAACAGTCAAGTTTGTCATACTAATCTATAAATAAAAAAATTCAAAGAACATCACTTAAATATAAACTCAAAATTTAAAAATCATACAATAAAAAACAATAGAAAATTAGTAATTACAATAATACACATAATTATAACAATAAGCATAGCTTCGTCTCTAAAAATGTGGGTGGTCACCCATCCGGGAGCTAGAGTGATGCTGGACCGTGTTTAACTGCAGCACTAATCAGTAATTGCGGCTAACCTCTCTGCCACCCTTTATCTATATTTGTAGCCATAAACTATAATTTATTTTAATAAGAAGCAAATGCACATATTTTGTAGTATTCTGTATATTATTATTCAGTTTTTTTTTAATCATTTAAAATGTTGTATAATTTGTAATTAATAATCTCGTTATTAATATATATGTGAACAATTTGTTCAATAACATGAAATATTTACATACATTAATTTATTTTATTATTTCGTAATGGACAATTTATCGAAGTATTGTTCAAAACTGGTTCGATTATAATTGTTAAAACAAGTAATATTCAAAATTAATTATATAGATAATACTACGATTATTATTAATTTGAATAATCTGTCATGGAATTCGAATAGATTTTCCATCGATATTGACGGTCGTTGTTCGTTTCAGACATTCCTATAGCAGTTTATAAATCAGTGAATTAGTGATTATGGTTTATTACTCCCGAAAACAACCATTCTGAGTTCGTGCATTAAATCTTGGAGCAGTGTACATAGTAATATAGACACTACAAAAGCGTACGATTGTTTACGGAATCGTTTTAATAACATATATATATATATATAAATATACACACTGTAGTATCGAAATAAGGTATTCCGAGCGTGTCGATAAATGCACCAGGCAAATGCGGAACACGGGCTAAAAGATAAATTCGTTGCGAATGAATAATGGAATTACGTAGCATTAAGCTTTGTTTAACGGCCGGATCCGTCTTGATTTATCGGACCACCGGCAAATAAATTGCATCCCATATTTCCGATATATTTTCATATTAACATGTTTTCTTGCATCTTCCTAATGCATATCGGCCGCATTGATTTCCCGTCCAACGCGTATTATATTGGGACTTGTTTAGCTGTATATATTATATACACGTATACTGTACAGTGTCTATATATATATATAGTAGTCGAGAGTTTGTTCATAGGATTACCGAGTGAGCACATGGTTACGCGACAGCAGCAGTGGTCGCGCGTTAAATTACCTATGCGTTTTGTTGTCTCTTGGAAAAATAAAAAATAATAAAAAAATTATTAAAAAAAAAAATAAATTAAAAAAGAAAAATGGTATATTCCAACGGGTGAGGGGGGGGCGGAGTGAGGGAGAGAGTGCGAAATGCCGTAGCGACGTGGCTGGAGATTAATGACGAGAACGATCTTTGATACGGGACGGGGCGTGAAAATTATTCGAACAATAGGGCTACAAAACCCTGTGCGGTATTCGGTCAGTTATATTTTACGCTACAACATGGCCCCGACGACGACACGGACGCGACGTTATCTTAATAAAATATTAATAATCGCGGTAAAAAACGTTCTTACGCGGCAGGTCAAAGCATGTACACGGGAGATTATTTGCCACCGCCGTATTCCGGTGGACCAGACCTTTTGTGACCCCTTTCATTATTCATCGATTCGTTTATACGCGTGTTACATACATTCGTCAGAGCGAGTGAGTACGCGGTAATTGATGGCAGCAGCGGGTACGTGTATAGTAATAATGTATTATTATAAAAGGAGATGTACAGTTTTAACTTTGTGAATCCATCATTGAGAAAAAACAACACGTCCGAGAAAATAATTTACATGAACATTGTTATTATAACATTATATTAATGTAATATAATGTATATTATTTTGTACTGGTTGACCGCCGCGGCGCCGTGAATATATTATTTCACTATAGCATTATATTGTTAGAACGGCACTTCGTATAGGCAAATCAGGTGTTTTTGTGCGCTGGTGTCAACATTGCGGTATGTTCACTTAAAATAATTGCGATAATGCCTATATTGTTGATAAATTTGACCATCTGGTTGAAAAGGTGCTTAATAATATACAGATTAATGATTTGGTTGTATTGGATGCAATTTTTCTTTACGTCACTATTGAAATAATGATTATCCGGGAAAACAAGTATATTAATTAAAAAAAAAAAAAAAATAAATAATAATCTTTGGATAGGTCTTTTGTACAACTTGTAATAAATATGAAAATGATTAGGTTTTCATTATTATATATATACAATGATAAGTATACTTTCAAAATGATGATCAAAATATCATTATAATTTAGAGAAAACTTAATATGTTTTAGGTATCTACTATCTACTATTATTACGTAATTTTCGATTTCATATAAACTGTAATATATTTTTGCTAAATGTATTTTGACCAAAGTCATCCAGAAAATGTATTAATGGAAGTGCACACATACATACGAATATACGTATTCTAAATTAATCATCTAAGTTTATTTATATGGAGTTAAATTTTTTAACAGAAAAAGTCAAATAAAATAGATGCAGCCTTGTGAATTTTTAGTCGTTTTTTTACTATATTTGACTATACATATTTGTACTTTGTAACTTTTATAATTTCCTTCCTTTTCTTGCGATTTTTAATAAAATGATTTATTCAATTCTTTTTGCTTTTTTTCTGGAGTTAATATGTCTGTGTCGATT
This sequence comes from Chaitophorus viminalis, assembly GCA_025469195.1. NCBI lineage: Eukaryota > Metazoa > Arthropoda > Insecta > Hemiptera > Aphididae > Chaitophorus > Chaitophorus viminalis. The sequence goes on along the minus strand of JAIPRK010002398.1, from coordinate 7,858 downwards.
TCAACGGGGTCGTCATTTTACTTTTTCTCTTGCATTCGTATTGATTGGTTTCCCACCATCGTACTCTTCGCAAAAATATACATCTGGATTCCTCCATACTTTGATTTTAGGAATAAGGATTTCCTCGATAGCTTGTTATCTTTTTTGAACACGTTTCTCGTCTGCTTTCAGTAGTTCTCTATATTAGTTATCTTCGTTACGTATCTTACCATGCCAGATGTAATTCATTTTAAGTATCTATATGTCTCTTGATTTGCTCATGTTTGTTCGGCAGATCTTGCACTTTCATTTCTATACATTTTCTTCTTCTAAACTCGTCGTATAAGAATGGGACGATTTTTTGCTCACACTCTATACAATATTATTATGCATACGTGTAGTCATGCAGATGATTATCCCTATTGATTTTTTATGCTACATTAACCATCTCTACACGGGAAAGCTATTATAATAACAATAATAATCGGCTTACGGACTAAAGGTAAAACATCTTCAATATATAATCGTCTACAAGGTCGTGCGAGAGCTGATGAAAAATTAATGGATAGGTCCGCAGGCCGTTCACATACGCATTGTCACCGTCGTAATAATAAGTGGTCGTGAAATTTTTTTTACCCGGAAAACAACGGTAATAGAATACTATATCAACAGGTATTTATTTTTATCATTTATATATTTGTAGCATTATGCTTACTCATGTACTATAATAAAATGTTCGTAATCCGCATTTGCGGATTATCTATCTTAAACGGCCGGTCTGCGTTGCTAGTTATATATATTCTAACATACTATAATACCACTATATTGTATAAATTTAAATTAACAAAACATAAAAAAACTTAGATACATCATAATATGTGGAAAATATTTAATGTATTTAATACTATATGCTCGATATTACATTTTATCATATTATAGTGAATTTAACGGGGAAAAATCAGACGGGAATATGACCATTCTATCAGTCATCAGAGCTTGGATAGCTTCATAACATTTTGGTATTTGCCACCAACAATACGGTGTGGAATAAAAAAGATTGGAAATCATTGGTTCAAATAAACTGTTAAATAATAATCACCATGTGCAGTATATGTGGTGGGTGCCGGTAAACTGCGCAGTATTTCAATCATCCCATCCATAGTATTACTAGAACCGGAATCCCTTTAATTTTTTTTTTTTTTAATTAAATTTAACATAAACAGGGGATGGTAGCTATAATACGTTATTTACTGTTATCTACATACGAGTATGGCATTTCAGAACTCGCAGTACATGATAGCTTTACTTAAGTCATAATATGTTTTTAATTTCAGCTACGACTGCATACATTTTAGATTTTCGACATCTCTTAAATATTATTACGTATAATTTATGAATTTTTCAACAAAACTCTGAAACCCATAAAATGGTTTCTATAAACGACAAACTATACAGTACGTACAAGATAGCAGAGAAATCATTGTTGATAAAGAATGATATTTAACAATAACTATACAGTGATATATTTATTCGATTCTAAAAGTCTTAAAATATAAATAGCGTATAGGTACTCGATTTCGAAATTCTTCCAAACTGAATCAATTATCAATTGTACTTTTGGACAGTAACAGATGCCATCAAACAAATATATAAATTAAAAAATATTAACATTCATTCCAACCACGTAAAATTTATTTTCAAAGTACTAACATTATTTTAGAAATTATATAGACATTTTTAAAACTTACTAGTATATACAAAGTTGCTTATTTCAGAAGTTAACCCTGACAATCTTTCAAAAATAGAAAGACATATTTATGCAAAAACTTTTTATTTTACTAAAATATAGTACCAACTGAAAATTATAAAAAAAAAAAATTGTCTAGAGTTTTTTTGAAAACGCAGATATTTACAGCAGAAAATTTCAATCATGTGTGGATTTATTTTGAAGATTTTTTTTTTATTTGCATATGAAGATACTGTAATAGATATTATAGAGGATGTGTACCTACTTGATAGGAAGTTCATCGATAGAAATAAATAAAGTTAGGTTAAAAGTTTAAGTGACTGTTCATATGATTTATAATTCATTAATTTAATATTTATCGAATTAAATTAAGAAGAATATGTAACATATTTATAAAATCTAATAAATTATTATATAGTACAAATGACGTAATATAATTATAATAGGTATTATATTTTATAATTGTATGTTATTTTAATGACAACATAGGTAAAATTTTTTTTAAATAATCCTAATTAATAATTAAAAGTATAAGAATTTACAATACAAGTTTTTTAAAAAAATAACTGTAGTAGGTTGAGCAAATTTTAATCGAAAATAGAAGGGAATAGACTTATGGGAATTGCAAAATGAGAATCATACAAACTTTTGTGTATTTTATGCATATTATATAATATAGTGTATGCATCCATAGATGAATAAATTATATTGGATGTGAATACCTAGAAGTATGTTAAGTCATGGCAAAGACTAATTAAATTTGAAACTTATTTTTTAATAAATTATAAATAATAGATTGTTTAATCTTCCTGTATGATAAAATATTGTATTTTTTTATTATTTCAACATCATTTTTATATATTCTTTCAAAGTTATTCTAATATGGTCATCTAACTTAGTATTTGCATATTAATTATTTGAATATAGAACTATTAAATAATAAATTTTTGGTATGAAAATAAACGTTATATTTTTAATTGACAGTCTATATAATAATAAATAATCATGTTAAAAATATAATTATTAAACAAGGAATTTCATCATTCTAGACATTTTTACAATCAAGAAATATTTTTAAAAAGAATTGTTGTTTATAAACTAAACATAATTTTTATGCAAATAATAATTAAAATATGATGTTATTTCACTGTCAAGTGATGTACAGAAATATTTTTTTCAACGAAAAATCAGCAAATTAAATATTTATTAAAAACCGTAAATATTTAGACGTTTCTATAGAACTCAATGCAAATTAAAATATAATATAAGCAGTACTACTTATAAAACTTTATTTAAGTTTAACAAAACTTTTCTGATCTAGATTATTTAGCTTTTTAATTGTTATTATTATTTTTAGTATTTTAATTTTCAAAACTATTTATTTTGGTGTATGGTATTCAATTTTTGGACAACCATGCGAATCCTCTATTTTAAAATGTATGCATATATAATGTTTATTAAGTATTTTACATACTATTAAGTTCTATGATTTATAATTATAACTTTAATACATTTTTTAATATCAGATTTATGTTAGCTTCATGGTATAAAGTTAAAAAAATTAATTTGCTTTGTGTATGTCGATATTAGGAACTATCTAAATTCATAGTTAATATTCAGGTGATAAAACAATAGAAAATATATAATTAATATTGTGTTATTTAAGAATATTTAAATAATTGTTAAAATTCATATTGATTTTAAGAAGTTTTGGCAGAAAAACGTTTAATCATTGACGTTATCAACAGAAAAACAATATAACGCAACACATAAGTAGTGAAGTAGAAGATAATAAATAAATTACAATTATTGTAAAGTAGAATGTGAATTGATGAATTCAATAACCTAATCAAAGGTACTTATTTACAAATGGAATGATTAACAATAATTGTATTGAAATTTATTTATTTCCCACACAATATGAATATTTTCATGGGAAATATAGAATATGTGGAAATCCCATTAATTATCTATTAAAATACTTTATAATACTTAATAATTTTTTTTGGTAGCCATCCAAGAATATATATTACAAAATAAAGGGGATATACAAAGGATGTGCAGTAATAAGTAATAAATTAAGTTTTTAAGTATAAAGATGATTGATCATTATCATTTACATTCACTGAAAATGTTTTATAAAACGAGAACATTATTGTTCATTTCTTAATCTTTTGAGTTCAATGTTGAAATAATATAACATATAATAACGAACATTGTAACCTAATTTAATACATAATGGCAATTATATATGTTTACATAATTCATAAATTATGGTCAATAGATTATCACTTGAAATATTGTTAATGAGTAAACATAGATTTGTGTTCCAAAATACAATAATATTATTTTAATATTATAATAATTATAAATATCCGTTAACCTTTAGGGAAAATAATAAGCCATTAAGTTTTTCGAATGCAAGGTAGAATTGGTTAAATTATTTGAAAGACAATTGAATATTGTAAAAATATAAAATAACTTGAATAGTAAACTGATACTCAATTAAAGTTTTTTTTTTTTACTTCAGTTAAAATTGGTGAGGAATGTCGTATTTAATGCGTTCGTAATCGACATCTTTTCCCACATAAATAGGTAGTGTCAATAAGTTTGGTTAATAATCCGATTAATGCTCGGTTTTAAATCAAATTTATTCGCTTGCTTAATTTATAATTGGTTAATTGTTTATTGAAAAAAAACCACAATTGCATTTAGGACTTTGTAAATGATCAATTAATTATTATTATAATTATTAATAATAATAGTAGTAACTAGTAATAATAATAATAAAAATAAAAAATAAATAAAATGTGCGTGAAGTATTGGAAGTAAAAATATTTATATACACTCATAGGTACTTGTGTCTCTCAGGTGGTTACATTTTATCCGTGTTCTTGTGGAATACTTTGCAGCGTGGGTGGTATTTTACTGAGGTAATGAGAACTGCACACAGCCTGTGCACATTTTATATTGCACAGCCCTTTGCTATCAGCCGAACGAGGAATAAAAAGAACAAATACACAACTAGTCAATATAAGCTCGAATTCCAGTCGTACATTATATTTTGTTTTTTTTACAATAAAACTTGGATTTGAAGTAAAAAAAATATAAGTTAAAATATTTTCTGCGAAGTCCTTGATGGGAAAATATGATCTTCTTCCAAAAGCAATCTTCCAATACTGAAATTGATCGGTTTTTTATGATTTATATTTGGTTTTAGCACTTCCATGATAATATCTGTCTCTGATGACTCATTCATATATACGTTGGTACATGTGTTATTTATTGATTTTAACCGAATAAAATTCAGTTGTAACTTCACATATTTTTTCCAATCTATCTTATTTATTGATGATTCGGTGGTGGTAAAATGAATTTCATATTTAAATAATTGATTTTTTGCGCGTAACATGTATTGGTACTACAATCAACGTATAACTCGCTTTACATGATCAACTTGCGGCAAGAATAGTAAATTGAGTTATTTTTTTGATTTATTATTTTTTTTTATTATTATTGCTTTTATCCATGATTTATTACAGCATGCTAATTATAATTTTTTTTTTTATTTTTTAGTTTCTAGATTATGAATTTATTTATTTTAATTTTTTTTTCTTTTGTGTGTAAATCACGTTTTGAAGCAGTATATATTTCAATAACTTTTCTGAAAGAAAAATGAATCTAGTTGGTACTTTTTGGAGTAAAAAGCAAAAAATTATCAATAGTTTACAAAAGTATTAGGAAAAACCACAAAAAAATAACAGAAAAACAGGAATGCAAAACCAGTCTTTGACAAAATATATGTTCAATCATAACCCATATATGCGTCAAATGATTAAACAATATTATTTAAGCATTGAGTTATATTATATTTTACTTTGTTCTTTTTCATTTTATATGATATATATTTTTTTATCTATTTAATCTCTAAAATTTGATCATATATGATTAAATAAATTTTTTTTATAACTATACTTATTATACTCAAATTAATTTTACAATTAATTTTACAGAAAAATATACAGTACCTATCTATCTAGTATCTATATTATGTACAACTATGCAATATTGGTTAAACTGGGTACTTAATGAATATCTCACACAATATATATATATATACAATATATATTTATGGGCATGTATTTTAATCTATTATTTATTTTAGTGAGCTAATTTAATGAGGTTGAAATATATACAAATCATAATTTTAACTATCTCAGAAAATCTGGTAAGGGTTTCTAATAAATTACTATTTTTCAAGATAAAATATATTATTTATTTGTATGGGGATGACTTAGGCTTCCAGGAAGTGTGGGTGATTTATTTTTAAAAACTTTTAACCATATACGTTTAGTATATAAAATTTGGTAAACTAAAATTAAATTAATATTTTTTCTTTTTTTGAAACCAAGAATAATATTGTTTGAATAATATTAATTTTTTTTTTTTGTGTATGCCTTCGTTTTTTTTTTTTTGGTGTTTAATTAATGTTCCATGTTAATCAGCCATACATATATTATAGTTAAGTTGATATTTTATTGATATAATTTTCATAGTGTTCAGTTTAAAAATTGGACAAATTAAATAAGGAATAACATAACGACACCTTCACGTCTTTCACCTCATTTTACATTATGTACAGTTAAAACGTTTATTTAAAATTTTCCGTAGATTGGTTTGCATCCATCTTTTATACTCCTCTATTATCCGCTTTTCTTTTCATTACTATATATGAGATAAATCCTTGGTCTTTTATTATCTGTTGAATGTATTCTAGTCTTGTAGGTCTTCCCTTATAGTTCTTTCCTTCTACTTTTTCTTCTATAATCAGTTTTAATAATCCTTAGTGTCTCATTATATGGTCTATCCATTCGTTTTGTCTTCTAACTATACTTTTTCATAGTGAATTTCCTTCTGAAAAGTGGTAAAAATCTTTACCATTCTCATTGTGCATGGTTATTTCCGCTGTTTTATAAGAAAAAGGACATTCTGTGAAGCAAATCATTAATGTTAAAAACAAAAACAAATGTACTCTTCTAATGTTTTTCGTTGATTTAATCCTCCAAGATAACAATATAGATGTATACAAGATTACGTCTTTACTTAACACTATTGTCATTACCGAGGAACCTAAGAAAATACGTCGTAGCCCTCAACAATGTTACCAATGTCAATTCTACGGTCAACACAAGGAATAATTGCCACCATCATCCTAGATGCGTCAAATGTAGTGAAGACCACCAATCCAAGGAATGTACAAAATACCTAAACAGCCCAACCAAATGTACTTTCTATGCTGAGGACCATTCAACGTCCATGAAATTTCAAACGTCCATGAAGTTGGTCCACCGACTATGAAAAATCAATTTCAATTTCATGCCAATATTTTGCGAGTAATTTGCTAGAATTTGCGAGTCCATTCCCAGAATTTGCTAGTCATTACTTTCCTTACAATTCCAGGGTGGGCCAACTTCAGGTAGCCCAGCCACCAAACTCAAATCTCTCAAAAATGGTACCAAAAGCTTCATCTTGATTTGCTAGAATTTGCGAGTCCACTCCCAGAATTTGTTAGACAACCAAAGTTGAAATATGAGCTTTCAAAGTTCTGAAGTTGGCCCACCCAAATTGAGCTAGAACTTTCAAAATAGTACCAAAAGCTTCGTCTTAAATTGCTAGAATTTGCGAGTCAACCAAAGTTGAGATATGAGCTTTCAAAGTTCTGAAGTTGGCCCACCCAAATTGAGATAGAACTTTAAAAATAGTACCAAAAGCTTCGTCTTAAATTGTTAGAATTTGCGAGTCCATTCCCAGAATTTGCTAGTTAACCAAAGTTGATATATGAGCTTTCAAAGTTCTGAAGTTGGCCCACTTAAGTTGAGCTAGAACTTTCAAAATGGTACCAAAAGTTTCGTCTTGATTTGCTAGAATTTGCGAGTCCATTCCCTGAATTTGCTAGTTAACCAAAGTTGAGATGTGATCTATCAAAGTTCTGAAATTGGCCCATTCAAGTTGAGCTAGAACTTTTAAAATAGTACTCAAGGCTTAATCCAAATTGTTATGTCCCTTTTATAAATTTGACAAGAACGCTGAACCTTGTTTGTAACAACTATTTATAAATTGTTTTTTATTTTT
>JAIPRK010002397.1:0-20868 GCA_025469195.1 Chaitophorus viminalis | reverse complement strand
ATATATTTATGTGTGTGTTTGTGTGTGTGTGTGTGTGTGTGTGTGTGTGTGTGTGTGTGTGTGTGTGTGTGTGTGTGTGTGTGTGTGTGTGTGTGTGTGTGTATGTGTGTGTGTGTGTGTGTGTGTGTGTGGGTACTCTTCAATACCACACATTACTTTTCTTTTATCATTTGTCCATCTCCAGTCGCTTTCTTGTGCGATTGTTTCGTACGAACAATATATACTAGAATAAAATTGTTTGAAAGTTATTCAAAACGATTCATCCAGAAAATTTTAAACGGGGTTGTAAACTAGTATGATATTAATAAATAATGCATGGTATAATATATTACAAATGTAACTCTAGAGAATCGTTCAAAACGTTTATAAACCCCTTTTTTTAAATTTATAGCTATTTCTTCTACTCAGATAAACCCATATATGTATGTAAATGTACCTTTAAATGATAATAATATTATGTCAAATGTATTTAAAAACGTAATTCAACATTTAATTACATTATAAATAATACCGATAATCAAAGTGTATTATTATTCAGTATTAATTTATATACTTATTATAATTAATACAACACGCAGTTATAATATTGGTCGTAACGTATATATTATGCTTGTGCAGAACAATGTATCAAATAAGTCGCATTAAACTGTTAAAGTATATATTTGCTGTATATAAACAACACAAATTAATTTTATTTTTTTACAATTTACAACACCGATATGTATTCATAAAAATTAATCATCCATCGAACTAACTTAGCTAAAAAAAAAAAATCAATTATTTTTCTAGAAACATAACATATAAATATATAATAATATTGTAAATAATGCATTCGTAATGTGAAAATGAACGATTCCATCTCGAAATGAAAACTTTTATGATAATTTTGAAATATAAAACTATAATTTTTATAATATTTTAGTATTTTATAATAGCTGTATTAACTTATAGGCGTGTATGTAAATTTCCCAAGATTAGGGTCTTAAAAAAGTATGTGTATTCAATGTTTCCCATTATGCCCCGGGGATTTCTCTACGCATGAATGAAATTCAATTCAAAATTAAATATCATGTTTTTAGGTACTAATTTTATGTTAGATTATCTAAAATTCTTGTACGTATAGGATATAAAACGGATAAATAGAAATATCACACAATATAAACATTACATTTTTCCACGGCTGACCTAATATCATTTATGGTTTTATAAATTGAACGAAAACGGTTTAATACGTTATTTCTACGTTCAATAAGCACAGCAGTTTGGAAACAATTAAAAAGTGGCGATAAAAAGAATGCGTATGAATAATATATATATATAAGACTATAGGACTACACAATATTTTTACGAGAAATCATTTTTTTAGATCAACTCATTCCGTACAACTAATGAATAAAATCGATTTATTGAACTTATTTCTTTTTAAATATCAATTGGAATGCTTTAAGAAACACATTTGTAATAATCGATGTAATTTGATTTGTATTGATCCTTAAACCAATTTATATTTTATACATTTATGTAAACATTTAAGAGGGCAAAAAAAAAATAGTAATAAAAACGTTTTCCATTGCCATAATATTTAAAATAATATATTACTTATTTATAAATTATAATACTAAATTTTACGAAGTGTATAAATTTATACATTTAGGAATCAGTGATAGACGGAGACGGTATTAATTAATTTATTGTACAAAAAAAAAAAAAACCAATGGATAATAGGGTTTAGAGTGTAATGGCTATAGACACAATTAAATAAACCAATTTTTATTTTCGAGTTTCTAATATTCAAAATGTTATTACTTACAAATATCATACAAGATAACGATGCAATGCAGTTGTAAAATGCTTAAATTATTGACCTTATTAGTTTGCTTTGAATTAAATAAAATTAGAAATTTGAGGTTAATACCTTTACGGAATGATTGAATTCACTAGATTATTTAAGGTTCGTTAAAGTCTCTCGGATGAGATTCCAATAGGCCGGTTCTCTGTTCACACGATCAATATCAGCGTGTAATACTGAGACATGATGAACTGATGATTTACAAATTACTGCAAGGTCGTTATCATTTTCACCGATGTGAAAACTCCCAAAATCAAATTTTCATTAAAATACGAAAACCTATTGAAACCACCGCCGCTCCGTAAGTCTATAAAAATAAACACCATAACGATACAAGTAGTGGTCGGTCGGTAATACACGTATATGCGAACCTACGTGTAGTGTCGGAAATAGCGATTTAATTCGATGTATACATACGCACATCGTGACATAAAAGCAATATACACCGCAAGGGAGAGTGTGATATTTATGAAAAGAATATTTAACCCTTTTGTTGCAGACGATTCCGGTGGTCGCACACTCTCAGTCGCGGTCGTCTCCGACCTACCTATTTTTTTTATTTTTTATTTTGCAGCAACAGCAGTACTCGCGTACGATAATGTGTCCTGTATACGTATATAACTCTTAAAATACACATACTAGAGTAACAATAATAGTACCTAGTAGAATGAGAAACGAGAGAGTAATTACGAAAAAATTCCAATCATACATAAATATATATATATATATATATATATATATATATATATATTTGTGTACTGATTCCTAGTGCAAGCTCTTTGTGTGTTTTTTTTTTTTAAACTTGGCTTGAAAACCATTCACTCTTTCAATTATTAAGTTATTTACGAGCAGTATGCACACAATAAATAATAAACAGTTACTGTTAAATGAGAAGAAAGCGTTACAATAAACTATATTGTGTTGAACTTATATATTATATATATATATTAAGTTAGAAATGATAATTGGTAAATAAAACAAGTAAATGATAGAGAATATATTATTTAAATAAAATTTATAAATACAATATTTATAAGCCCTGGTTAACCGTGTACAGCAAACACGCGTTTACTTTCTGTGTCGGGTTCACTGACAAAAAAAAAAAAAAATCAAATCTATGTATAAGAGCTGCAATGCGTGTTCAACGGTTTGTTTGGAATATAAAAATAACACGTGGAGAGTATTCGCGGCGGCACATGGGCACACTCAATAAGACGCAAGAGAAGACACGACCGGATATATATTACACTGTATTAAATAGTAGTATGCTACGATACAATTGTTATCGTCGAATTTACATTATACCTGTATAGAGATAGGTACACACGGATCACACGGAGCGTAGAAACGGCGTCTGGTGTGATGCAACGCGCGATATAGCATACAATACATACAATAATAATAATATTATTATAATACTGCACCACGCGCGAGTCATATATCAGTGGGAAAATCTTTCGACCTCGTATATATAATGTGCGTATACGACTAATGGCCCCCACGGCCCTGTAGGCGCACGAGCCGCAGTTCCTACATTATAATGTATCTCGCGTTATTGATTTAATACCATTATGTACCGTGTATTCGTATATTTATTATATGGTACATATCGTGCGTGTATGATGTATAGGGTGATTTTTTCACCGTGGACCTCAGCCGTATATGAGGAAAACGTTATGACTTATGGCACATAACTATTGTGTTGTGTTCATTTTGGAAACGTTTAAACGTACACCGTCGTCTTCACTTCACACTTGGCTAGAACTTTAAACTGCTGCAATGTCGTCTCCCTGAAGTTGTAATAAACTAAATGAACGAATGGGTTCGCCTAAAATTGCGTTTTTCAATCGCTACGGTAAAGGATTTGTAACTCTGAACGTTTTGATGTATGAATCTAATGTAGTAGAGACGGTTAAATGATACAGTTAAAATTGTTTGTAACGATTTTACCAAAGCGGAAAATAAGGACAAGCTACAAATATAATTACTACGTATTTAGATTTATCAAGACAATCCCTCCTGCAGGGACTATAATATTCGACTCTATATGAGTGTGTTGAACGAGAATGAGTTCAATTAAATCGTAATTAAAAACTGTTCACCCAACTTAACCGAACTATATAAAACGGGGAGGGAAATACTTGAAACCACAAGATTCGTACAAAAATGTCAAAAAGACAAAAAAAATCAATACATTATGCAACAATACCAATTTAATAACATGTTATTTCCATACATTGTAGTCGCGTTGAAATAATCACCCTGTACACGTGCAACGCGTTCGTGTACGGTGTATATATATATACATTGTATAATAGCTGTTGCGCTCACAAAGTATACGCCAACCGTGTTATTATAACAATCGATCCTCTCGATGTTTGTTTACGCGCGCGTATTGTTTATCTGTGCCGTACAGTTTGTTTTTCGTCTTTTCCACCCCACCTCCGCCCATGCACCCTCATCATCACTACGTATATAATATCGCATATACGCGCGAGCTCTGTGGCGCACGAACACGCACCAGGTCACGACTGTGGACCATATTTATTTAACACCTCCGCCCACTGTATACATAGGTATGTACCTGTATATTATATGCACATAATATAGCATACACTTGCGATAAATCAACCCGCGATGAATTCGGACGTGTCTACCACCACCTATATCATATATCCATATATATATATATATATATATATATATATATACGTACGTGCGTGTGTGTGTGTACGTATTATATATGTACATAATTGTGTACTGCACTATGGTGTGTACCTAGCTATATACACTTGTAGATACATTTAATATATAATATATACTATGTACGTAATACGTTTGCAGTGTTTCTACCACACGTACGTTAGAACCAGGTATACGAATGGTTAAACGTAGTTCATACAACCCGCGATTTCATATCACGAACAGCACCGTGTGATCCTGTCACGCCATTGCGCTTCTCTTTCCTCTCGGCAAACCCTTTGGTGCTTAAGCGCGCCCCACAGGACATAATATTTTGTAGTACAAGGAACATTTGTGGTTTGTTTTTCAATCAATCATGATTATTGTTATACTCTTCGTACTTGCACACGTATTGTCTACTCTTGCTAGAACATGCAGTCATTTTTCAATTATTGGCCAAATGTAATTTAAAATATTACATAAAGCGTATCGCATCATTTCAAAACCGTCACAGAATATAATTATTGATGATTTTTTATCATATTAAAATCACAGCCGACCGAAATGTGATAAAAGTCTTAACGTCAATTGAATTTTGACGAAAACAACAACCGTGTAGTTAATGTTTTATCAAAATGCACGTGTTTAGACACGCGCTGCAGTTAATTTCAAATCTTACCAAAGACACAATATTAAATGCTACCTTCAATTATCAATCTAAAAACTCCGGGAATATTGGAAGATATGGATTTATATAGCAGCTGGCTGAAAATATAACAGACATCCATTGTACCCTCTTGTATACGATTTCATAGTATTTTACTCTTATATAAAAAATTATAAAAATATAGAAATAAAATCAAAAAAGGGAGTTATATTAATGGATATTGTGCAGATGTTATTTTTAATATTGTTAGTAATGTAATTGAGGTTTTCATCATCATCGATCCTCATGTGACTGGGAAGCCTCATACAGTTGGCTCATTAAGCCAGTTATAACTATATATAGGGATAACGATCGAAAAGAGGCTATGGACTCAAGAAGATAGGATTAAAAAATAATAGAAAACAGATTTCGTGATTTTTCGTTTTCACCGATATATACGTAAATATTCATTTCAATGATAAATTGTTAGTTACCCTAAACATTAAAATTGATGATTTTTTCAAAAATATATTTTCTAAATTCCTGCTATAATAAAATATATGACGTGCCATCCCATTAAATAACTGTGAAAGAATAAAATATAAATTGAAAACAACATTGCGTTTTACTCATTAAATCTGTCGTCCACATTAAACGTGTACTCGCACAGATCAATGGAGACTTTGGTATCATCAGATGTTCTGATGTTCCTAAAATAATAATAAAATTAAAAACTATAAAAATTGCAGCAGTCAACCACTGTGTAACAGTTAAGGTCGATAAGAGTAACACTATGCCTCGAAATTATTTATGTTTATTTATTTGTATTTTATTATCGGGCTTTGCTCAATGGTACAATGTATAATATAACATTTAATATATGAGTATAATAGTAATATAAAAATAATGACATTAATAAACTTAAAATCTAGATGATACAATTTAAGAACTAACTATAATTAATAAAATGAAAGACTGAGAAAGGAAGGGTGCTTATTTACCAATCGGATCATTCATATCATTATCTCATTGTAAATTCTGTTACAGCGTACCTATACGATTATTTATTATACAAAAAAAAAAAAAAAAGAAACAACTTCAGAATGGAAATAAAAACAACTCGCTAAAAACTAAATTCACATCTCTTCCACAAGGCAATTATCAAACATTCTGACAAAATTGTTGAATTTTTTTTACGATTTTTCTCTTTCGATTTTTCACTGAATTGACTTGAATTCACATAGATTGAATGAATCACTTCTCGGTACTATTTGAACAAAATATGAACGCCAGGTATTTTATACTAAAATTATTGAATAATTCTAATTACTATTGGTCTGTTAAAAAAATATTTCTATTTAAAATATTAAATTACTTCTAATATATTATTATTAAAATCTATACGTAATCTTATCATTATTTTTATGAACAATTACTTAACAAATGTACTACCGTTCATACGAGTAATTCAATTCGAAATATATCCTGTAACATATCTTTGCTTGATTGAAGCCGAGTAATACAGCTATAGTTATATAATATTATTATTAAATTATGATTTTATAAATTATAATGTTTTTAGGCAGTCTTCTCCTCCAACCACTTCAACAACGCTTTCAGTCAAGTAGTCGTTACCGTCATCATCAAAGGCTTCGTCTACAATGTAGACTCTTCGTTATATTACTTTTGTTAACTATAAATTATGAATCTGTAATGGAACGATTTCCGTGTAAACAATAATTTTGTTTATTTATTTCCGTAACGCAAAATCGATCAAAAATTATTTTTCTACTACCCAGTTCAAAAACATACCTATATATATGATAAAACAATACACGTGTACGTAAATATGAAATTTATTTAAATTTCATTATATGTGTTATTCGGTGGCTTTTCTCCAATTCACAATCGTTCTGGATACATTTATTATTTGTATATGTAAAAACATTGCAGAATTAGTAAGCCAAAAGGCATATGTGATGTATGTATATATATACGTATATAAATTATTACTAAACGAATCATCGTAAAACATCGTATATAATGCACTATTACACATTCGGTTATATTTAAAAAAAACTCAGTTAATCGTTCCCAGAAAAGACGAGATGATTTACATACATATTTATACATGCGAGTACCTATATAACGAATATCTATATATGCATACTTAATATTTTGTAAATACTTATAGATTTTTTATTTTTAGTTTTAATTTTTTTTTTTTTTAATATACAAAGATCGTGACCCGGGGGGTGTGGCCGAAGCTACGAAATCTATAACATTTCGATCGTTTGAATAATTTATAATAGACCGTGCATAAGATATCTGGTCCACCTTTCACTCAGACATAGAATATCGTACGTATATAAATGTAGGTATACCTACCCATCGCGCTTGTTTCGGGGACGTTCCCGTTGTGAGTGTGTGCACGCGTGTGTGTTGGCCTCTCAAGGGGGTCATTTACGCAAATGGTCCGTGCGATTGTGTACATGCGATACGCGCACTTACCTTGTATTATATATATGTAGTATCCACGTCGATTTATGCGTGAGGAATAGGACGTTAAGATACTACATTATGGTACGATATACGAAAATAATAACATTAAACCATGATGCGGTACTAGTACGAGGATTTTTAATACAGGTGCATATAATATTCATCGTAATCAGTTCCGGTGAACCACCAAAATATTCGAAATCGGTTCACATTGCCGTACTACTAGTTACTACTTTTCCTACAACTATTTCTATGTACGTTAGCGGTGTTAACACGCGCGCGAGACCACCCCGTTAAATCGTACTTAAAAAAAAAAAAAATAGATATATCTCACACTGCGTATTAACATATATCATAATATCAGTGGTGTATTTATGGGGATTCCAAAAAAAAACTAAAAATTGTAATATATTGGCAGATACTGATTTATGTAGGCACGCGCTGACATGGTTTTTTTCCGTGAACAAAATATTTATATGAAATACAGTTTAAAATTAACTAACGGAAGCGGTCAAACGCTCAAAAACCCGCCACAGGCGTCACAACACTGTGTTGTATGTATAATGTATTTCCACTTTAAGATACCCGTATCAGAAAAATCAGCAATTCTAGAAATCGTCCAAATATTCTTATCGCAAGTAATTGACGATGCACACCATTCTCCTAAAAAATTATTTTTAGGTACCTATTAATTTATCTATCTATCTATTAATTTACGACATCAACTGGCCAACAAGTGTTCATTCAGAACAATGTTTACTTACTATTTATTATCTGTCAGATATTAGCGAGTGATATGATCAATGATCATAATATGGACAATTTTTGTCATAATGTCATATTTCTACAATTTAAAATTATTATTAAGCTTTAATTAATTGTATGTATTAACGCCAAGGCTGGGCATTAACGAGTTAATTAAGTGAAAATTAAGGTAAAACGTTAAGTTAATTTTATTCAAAACTGTCTAAATTAAGTTAATTTTTGTCCAAAGAATAATGTAAATTATTGCATCAGGTTTTTAATATACTTATAATTTCTATTTTAATATGAATTTTCTGTAGACGAAAATAATATGAAAAATAACTTTAATACCTAGTCATAATATGGGCTGTATAATATCTACTTACACGTTTATCATTATCAATTGTATTAATATTACTAATATTTTCAAAGGTAGGTAATAAAGATTATCGCTTTGATGGGTTCTCTAAAGGGTTCTCTAAAGTGGATGTCAAATGTTATAAATGCAATAGTTAATCGGAAAGTCCGAATTTGGTTCCGCAATAATTACCGGTATTATAACAATGGATTGGCTATGATGTATTTTTAGAAAAGATTCTGTCTTTGAATCTTTGGCCAAAAGATCCTGATTTCCAAAAGAAATTTTGGTTGAACTTAGTAATAAAAAAAGACGACTAGATTTCGTACTTTAAAATAATAAAATATACTTGTGTTATAATTATACCATGAAATTTAAAATATTTATTAAAATATAATAAAACAGCTATTTTCTATTCTTATAATCTATTAAAACTACTTAGGTTATAAAGAAATTATTGAACCCCCCCCCCCAAAAAAAAAGAATTGAAAATACGCCACTGCATAATATTATACCAGTTTATATTCTCATTTTTTGAAAGTGACCATGTGCTATAAGCGAATTGTTATACGGTAAACGAATTGTTCTTATGAGATTGTCCAAAAGTCCTGACACTAATGTCAAACAAATTATGAAAATAACAAAAACCACTGCAAATAATTGGAAAATATGCACTAACAAACTAAAGTAAAAAAAAAAAAATTCCAAATCTGAGCAATTACTAAACTAAACACTATAATATATTTATATGTGACTATAGACAAGAAATAGTAACATTATAAACACTAACTTTGTAATTTTCCCGTAATAACTTTATAACTTTGTCAATTTAAATTCAACGTTTTACAACATTTTATTTCCAAGTTCAAAATGTTAATCCTAAGGCAGGAATGTTAAATGATTCCAAATTATAAATTATGCAACTATCAGTGGTGACGTGAATTTTTTTTTCCTATAATAGCAAATTTCAAGACAGACGCCTAACGCTATCACCAATATCATCAAATGCAGTGGCGTACTCACGGGTGAGTTCATGGAGTTTGAATCCCCCCCCCCATTGGCTTAGCCGTAATTTTTTTTAACTATTTCACATATGTATCACAATATAATATTTTAATTACCAACAATATCACGATTATTGATTAAGTCATTAAATTATAATATAATAAATAAAAATAAAATTAATAATTAATTATTGATTTTACTAATTATAATATAGTGGTTATAAACTCACTAGTTACCAGTATCACGATTATCAACACACATTTTAATTTAATAATTTGGTTTTATTGTGTTTATACTTTATTTTGTAAATTTCTTGTCTTAAAAGACTTAAAAGCTATTTACGTAGTACAATGACAGAGGCAATTACTTTTATTTACAAACATGATGTTTGGTTGAATTTATAAGTATAGTGTATTTGTTAAATTATTTTAGACCCGTCTTAATGGACTCACAATGTTGGCAATCCATGAAGATGTGCCACTAACAGCTGAAGAAGTGGTAGACGATCTGGCAAAAAAGCCAAAAAAATTAGACTTTTTATAATGTTTTTTTTTTTAAACAGTACAAAATTTGTAATTATTATGTCTACGGGAGTGTGGGAGGCAGAGCTTCCCACTTTTGTATTATAGTACATTTTCAGAGCCCCTCCCCTCCAATTCAAAATTCCTGAGAAAAACACTGATCAAGTGAAATGCTCATTTAAAAATAAAACACTAACTTAATATTTTAATAGTTAATAAAGATTCAGGTAATCAATAATATTATTTATTTATTATTTATTCTTGATAACGCACTTTGATTCTTTACATTCAGAAAATATTCATTAAACAACACCTATACGCCTACTAAGTTGTAATAATTAATATAACATAGCGGTTCCCAACCTTTTTTTTCTTCATTACCCATAATTTTATTTAGCTTAATATTTTGCTACATTGTACCCCACCTCATTATAATTTTAACATTTTTCTTTCATATAAAATGTTTAAATAAAATATTAAAATAACATAATATTATGTAAAAATGTATACATTTTCATAATTTAGTGAATCGAAAAATTGAAGTATAAAAATTAAGATCCTTCACCTATTGTTTCGAATTACATAATTTTTAAAATCAAGTTCAAAGGATGCAAGATATAGTCTTAAAAATTAATAAGTTATTTTCTTTTAAACTCGCTTTTGAAAGCTGTTTTACATTAAACTTCTATCAAGCTTACATTTTTAACAACATGTATTGGATACTTCAAAAACGAATTATTTTAAATAAAATTAATTCAAAATGTTTCTATTGTTTTCAATGTTATTATCTAAATAAAGTTATTGACGTTGTGCTGAAAAAATTATTTTCACAGTTCAACAATTTTCGACATCCGTAGTAATAATAATAATGTAGATAATGTGCATAATTATGTATTATGTAGCTTTAAGATGTAGATAATAATTTCATACAACTTTGTTAAAAAATTGACAAATCTTAAACAAGTTCTACGCGTAGAGAAAAACAATGGAATATTCACCTATAGAGATTATACGTTTATTATTATACACTATGTACAATTAAAGCAGATAATAATTAAATGTTCAGACTCGTTTGTATGTGCGTATTGTACTCGCTGTTGCCATGTAAAAACGTAAACCGAGTGAAAATGACTAAAAGACAAAACTATTACTGCGGAGACCTTCAAATATTACACACCATGCGTGTGTACTCTTCAGTTGTGTATTAAAAACAAAATCAATACTATGTACCTACCCATCACACGTAATTAGCAATTTTAATGGATATGAGTGAAATATTTCATTATTCCGCGCGGCATGGCTGGTATTCGTATTACGTCATTAGACGAGACTTATGTGAAGTGCAATACGGTTAAATTTCACAACGGAATCGCCTTAAGACACGTATCTCCACGTGAGACGTGTTACACGTTTTCGACGTTTTTCTCGTCGGTGATCGTACCAGGCCTAAACGCGGTGGTGACAACCGAAATAGTATGCGAATGCATAATATTATGTACTCATTGCGCGAAACATTCGTGCTTCGAAAAACGACAAAACTAAACGCGAGCATTTATAACACGCGTGACAATACGTACAGCAGAGAACGACGAGAGAACGAGAGAGGTTAAAAAGCTAATCGAAATGCTATTATATGTATATATAATATATTAAGACCAAAAGTCACGAACCAATTTTCTAAACGATTTCTGCTGCGTATGACATAAGTGAGGATGGGCAAAAGAAAAAAAGAAAACTGCCTACACAATAATAATACATATACTTTTAAATACTTTCTGCCTTTTACGGTATATAGAAGTTAAGAAAAAAAAAACCCCGACAACAACAAGCAGCAACAACAACAGTAACTAAACACACACACACACACACTTAACATGTACTTATATATACTTAGTTAGATTTGTATACACATATTATGTGTATACGTATATTATACAGAATTCGTGTAGACACGGAACTGGAGCAAGGCTCGCGTTGTCGGCTTGTTTCCACGAGAGCCGTGTGCGCGCGTCTTGTACAATTTGCAAAATGCAGACGATACGGTTGCACGACATATGTCCTTCACGAGTAACGGCGGGAGCAAATAATACACGGATAGCCAATTTCGTGACCGTTTCTCGTGTACACCAGAGATTGTGTTTATTCTCTGCGACGCTGCTGCTACAATATCCTCCTCTCACCACTCCCATTTACGTATACGTGAACGTATGCTTCAATGTATATTTCCCTCCCCCCCCCTGTTTTACTATATTATTATTTCTTTTGCTTTTAAACACATATAATATATATATATATATATATACATACTCGTATTTACGTATACTATTTTTTTTTATAGATACTTCTCTGATTCAGAGTCCACCGCATCTCTAACTCCCTCTCGTTTACATATAAACATACGTATATACACATGTATTACCTATATAATATATTATATGCGCGCAAAGAATTTCTAAAGGACGAATCCTGCAGCTAATTTTCAAACGTACACACGACACACCATCCCACACGCTCACACGCTTTAATAATAAAATCGATATACGCGTGGTATGTATAATAGTGTATGTATCATATTATTAATTATTATAACGAGAACGCGATCGACCCCTCGACAATGACTGTGTACAAATATTGTTGGACTTTTTTTTTTTTTTTTTGTTAACCATACCTATACTACAATATAAATGCGCCTATTGATTTGTCGCCAACGATTAATATAATTGTGGTTCGGATTGGAAAAACTGTAAATTGGACCCTTGTCAGCGACCGCCACGCACGGTCGACGCGACGACAACGCGCGATGATTTATCACGACGTGCGCCGCCGCTTCGGGTGAGAAACTTAAACGCTGCACGCGATCGCACACAGCTCTCGCGCAGCATCTTATTAGATGTCCAATTGTTTTCGGGAGAAAACCCCCGTCATCGTCGTACGTTAAATTTACAAATATGTACGCAGCCATACAGAGCGTATCGCGGAGACATAACGTTTATCGATGTCAATTCAATGTAAAACCGTACAGTCATAATATACTCGTATATTATCGCGACGCACTCTGTATGATGTATCCGCGTACACGGTCCACCGAGCAGTGGGAAACAATATTATACACGCGTGTGTATTTCAACGGTGGCGTTTACTGCTGCAGCCTTTTACATGGAAAGTATATATAATATAACCGTGGTGCGGTGGAAAACTAACGGGTAATAATAATAGTATGATAAATTCACATCGTATATACGGCGAACCTATATAGAAATAAATAATAATGAAAAAAAAAATTATCCAATTGAACAAAACGAATTTTTCGACGACGCCGTATAGTGTTAGATCGGTGTGGTTTCCATTGAGGTTTGACCTTGTTCCCTCCCCCCGCCGTGATGACGATGGCCTTTTTACTGTACCGCTACCGTTTGGTTAACGGACAACAAAAGACGCTTTTGTACCTGGCAATAAAACGGCAATAAATCGCTCGTGGTAAAGGGCTAAAGGTGTCGTCGAATTGATATGGTAAGTGGTTCGTCCTGGGTCTACCATTTTTCTCATGTTTTAAAAACACATATATTTATACACAAGACACACACACGTACACACACACACACATACACACACGTACACACACAAACACACACGTACACGTTGCGCACTATAACGTTTTACCCCTATAAGAGAGAACAATTATTTTATTATTAAGATGTCTACTAACGCGTAAGTATATATAGGTACATGTATAAATGCGCATTATATTATGTGTAAACTCACGCCTATATATAATATTGTTGCGCGGTCCACTTAAAATGTATGAAACACACATGTGGTGTATATTATAATGAAAAGACATTACACTGCTGCATCAGTATATGTATATACGTTTGTACGCACGCTGCAGTATATTATAATATGTGCACGCACGGGGTGTGTACCTTATGTATTATATAGTGGTTTTAAATAAACTGGATCTATTGTGTACATGTGTGTATTATAATATACAAACTTAATAATACTTTATAGTATACGTATATACATATATACGTGTTTAAAGTCTAAGTAAATGTGTGCGCACGCCTTTTCTATCCGTTGGACTAAATGAAAAAAAATTATTTAGTGTATACGATAGTATAATACGCGTAGGTACAAACGAAAAATCAAAACAAACCATAACAACGGCCGCTAGCGTTTCGAAAAAAAATACACTCCCGTCGTTAAAGTCTCCCGTTATACATAATATTATAATATGTTATATACCTGCACCATGCGGGTCGATGACGACGACAAAAACTACTGATATATATATATATGTATATATATATATATATATATATATATATATATGTATATATATATTTATTTAATAGATATAAATTTAATATAATATAGTAAATATTTAATATCTAAAAATTGATTGCATTTTTAATTTAGAATTATAAAACTTTTGTTTTATTTTTCTACTACCATGATGAGATTTTTAGACTTCTGCATAAATTCTTTAGTACGCCCCCGATAAGAAATAATATGTATTTGGAGTTCTGATAAGTTGAACAAATAGTTGTAGAGTACTAGAGTACTATAAATAACTTTGCGTCTTATGACAAACACGTGCAAGAATACATTTGTGATGGTTATCGTGAGCGATTATAAACAATAACTATATAATATGTGTGTGTGTGTGTGTGTGTGTGTTGCATTCAATTTACAACTCTTTTTTGCTGCACACACTGAAACACTGCTTACATATTAAAACGACTACTTATATTTTTATATTTTTATAATGCAGTCATGTATAGTGTATAACATTTAAGAGATTTGAAGTAAAAAGAAAATCGTTATAATTATACAAACATTATACATGCGTAATTAATTAATTCTGCTAGTCTAAAATATACTCTAAACACTAAAACGAGAATGTAGTCATATAATACATTTTTTGACAGAGTTAAAACTTGCAAAGTTGCAACGTTCATATTTTACAGTACATTTATGTCATTGTAAGCATTTCTAGTTTACCAACTAATTACTATAACATATTATATAAGTACCTGTAGTAAGTACAGAAGTTATAATATATTTATTTATAATTTATGAATTTATAATTATATATGCGTTGAACTTTGATACGCAATTATAACGCATGTGATATTTTTACATTAACAAACGGGCTCATAGTATAGCTTACAATATAATTGTAATATAATAATATTCTATGATCGATTATTAATTGATTAAAAGTACCATGTTCAAAGTACCTTTTGGGTCTACATCTGAATAGATTAATAGGTAGGTATTAATTTAATTAATTTAATCAACTCGATATTTATAAAAACTTAAATTTTTTTCCAAAAGCGTTTGTTTAATATATAATTATATAAATATATATATATATATATATATACCTATATATTGTAATAGTATTTACTTAAATATAATTTAAGATTTTAAGTTAACATACAACACATTTTAAAATTGTTTATTAACATTTATTTATACATTAATAAAATAATATTAGCAAGTCTGTTGTCTATAAATATATAAACAAATAATATTATAAAATATACGAACAAAATTAGATTAGTGGAAACTTATCAATACACATCAACATCACATAATCATTTAAGACAATATATCAGATTTTTAAAAGTTTTATTCAATATGACTTTTCTTTTCCATAAGTTAACTTATGTAAAGTAGTATCCAGTACTAGATTCATGTTATCCTATAAATCTAAATAAAAAAAAATGTCATTCATTAATTTCAAAGAGTTATTATAATTATGATGGATTTTTGATTTGATTTTTTTATGAATTTATGTATACTATATACATATATATATATATATATATATATATATATATATATATTGTTATATAAATAATCGATATTCTATCGGCTTTGTGTGGTATGTCTGCTTTAAATTAGAAATCTAATTAATTAAAAAGAAAGTTTTTCAGTACAATTATTGATTATTGATAGAAGTCATTTATAAATGATTGAAAGCCCAAGTCAAACCAGAATACAAATGTATACTATTTAACTATTGAAATTATTGTCGAATTATAGTCGTGAGTCAACATTAACTTTTATATTCGTGTAAACTAAGTTCATTAGACAAACGATGTCCCAATATGTATTAAATTATTCTATTGAAACCTGAAAATACTTACTCTAACCTGAAAATAAATACATATAGTGGCGGGTTCGTATTCTAACGCGTTTACTTTAACTTATACATGAACCGATGAACCAAGGTGTTAGAATTTTTAGTGCTGTGTGGACTATAAAAATTGAGATAAAACATATTATATATATTGTTAGTTTTCTCATATAACATACGTAGAATTGAATATTTAAACAACTTTAATCAGAGCCTAGCAATAACGAATGTGCTTATACAACATGTGGATAAATATTGACTTTTGAATCTTATTGAACCATTAAGAATAATATTAGAATCAACAAATTGTGATCAGACTTTCGCTATCACCTGGGTAATCGAAGAAATTCAAGTAAAAAAAAAAAAAAGTTAGAAATCATATTGCAGTTTTTTACGATTCCCATCGGTCTTGCAACATGATGAAATTCTACTTAGTCCATACGTCTTTTGTGTACGTATATTCAGTACCGAAATTCGCCAAAATTATAATAATACGGACAACACACTCGTAATTATCATAACCTGATGCGCATTAAAAGAAACACTTAACTATATGTGCACACAAAATTCCAGAAAAGTTACTATTCCAAATGAACACTCGCATCAACGTGATATAATATATACATATAAAGTATCGGCTGTACGTATTAAAACGAAATAAGTCAACATTAAGTGCATACGATATATTGTACGTATTCGAGCGTATTTTAATGCGATGGACACATCCAAAATGGATGCAAGGCAATCACTTTTGCCCTGATTTAAAACCGTCACCGCGATCGTATGATAATTCCACATAATACTACATATGCTTATAATAATATTCTTATACATGTATAGTGAGCGTAACTCCATCGTCGACCCGTATATGTGTATAATATATGTAATCATAATTTATAAAATAAAAAAAAAAATAACTCGCCCGTGTTTAATTTGACTATAAATCTAGACCGAAACTTCTTGGAAACATATTTTTTTTTTTTTTTGTTCCGATACACATAATATTTTATACGTATATTCGTTTATGTATCTATATAATGACAATGATCGATCGTCAACAGCGCGGTAATGATGAAACGCACACGCGTACATAATACGATATACACAAGTATAATATACGTGAAGAATATTATAAATGTTGTTTTTCTCTTTTTGTACGTTTAAAAATCGTAGCCCCCTCCCCCTCCCACACCACGAACCCCCTGTGGCCCCGTACATATATTATGTGCAAGTGTATATAAACTACTATAAACTTATAAAAAATAAATAGTTTTTGTACCCACAAAATATATCGTTCTTTTAACGTAAATCAAGATTTATTTGAGAAAATATAAGTCATTTTTGTATTTTTTACTCGATGTATATATATCATACATTCATATATCATGAAATATGTTATATATGACACTAATATAAATTAAATGTCTTATGCTCAAAATATTTCCAATATACCCACCTTTATTGATTATCAGGATGAAACTGACTTTTTCAAAAAAAAAAAATATTAATTTCCTAAATATTTGTACGTGAGTGTATAAATCTCATGTGGCGACTACGCCTTCAAATTGTAATATATAATAACTGTTAGTATGGGAAAATTAGTAAAGATAATGATTTGTACATATTTTTATAATCTTGAACCACTCGGTACCTATTTTGTTGCTACATTGGTAACCCAAGTCTATCAAAACAGTTACCCTGTATATGTTTAGAAAATAACGTATAATATCACCGTTTAGGCATTAACGAGGACTTGTGCATCATATTGTATACCAATTGCTTATACCTTGTATAATACACATTATAAACACACGCTCACATATAGACGTGCCGCCACCATTGCCATCATACCGTGATCGAATACATAATATTTTATAATAAACCTAAGCCGACAACGATTCGGTACGGTCACCTGCCGATCAGCCCGTCCGCAATACGCGCGCGCGCACACGGAAAGTTTAGCCTCGGCACGCCATCGTGTTAGAACGCCGTGTATCATATTATAGAGTATAATAATACCTACTATATAGTGTGTACTAGAGCAATTTGTTCGGATAATACCGTGTGTGTGTCGTGTGCATATGTAAATCCATCTCTGATTTATTCGGTGCCATTAAATTAAGCATTAATGACGTATATATATTATATAGTACACAGCGCGCGCGTACGCATTATATACCGATGTTTTAATGGCGGTCATTAGTCATATTACAATATTCTGGTAGCCGTGTTTATTTTTTATTTTCCAACTCATTTTTATTAATTCACCCGTTGTGTGGCTAAAACCCACGCGAGAAACCAGTCCTTGCAGCGCGCGCGAGTATGTGTGTGTGCG
Source organism: Chaitophorus viminalis (assembly GCA_025469195.1). Classification (NCBI taxonomy): domain Eukaryota; kingdom Metazoa; phylum Arthropoda; class Insecta; order Hemiptera; family Aphididae; genus Chaitophorus; species Chaitophorus viminalis. The sequence continues at coordinate 2,078 of JAIPRK010002397.1, read as the reverse complement.
TGTGTGTGTGTGAGTGTGCGTGTGTATGTGTGTGTGTGTGTGTGTGTGTGTTTGTGTGTGCGTGCGCATTGCATATTATAACGCTGAAAAACAAAACCCTAGCCATAGTTGCACATTTCGTTCGTTACGGGTATAACATTATAATTATTAATATTATTATTATTATAAACGAATTACGAGACGATCCGCAGCACACGGTTAGAGGGTCGCAAAAAAAACCATAAATACAATAATAATAATAATAATAGTTATTCAGTAGAATAGAATAAAACGGGCCGAAGCCCAATAGTACAGATAGTATAGTTCGAGTACAAAATACAAATGCAATAGAAGTACAATATTACGTACAATAAATATCATAATATAGGTATATAAAATTTACAAAAATCTAAAAAGGAATAATAAAATTGATAGGCAATCCCAGCATTACGTTTACACAATGTCCATGTAAGCATTTAATATCTCCCTTAATGAAGAGAAGAAAATATCAACTCTTGACGAAAGTTTATTGCATAGAGCCAAAGCTCTAGGAATAGGTGAGTTTTTTAAATAGTTTGTGCTATATACAGGAATGTAAAACAATGACGTGGAACGGTTATTGTAAGCTGGAATATTAAAGGGGATGCAAGTATAGATGATAGATAATATTAAATTGTTATACCTCGTGCATCGGTTGCAATTCGTAACAATTGTCATAAGAAAAATAAAAATCGTTGCCGAACGGACGTGTTTTATACCCGCGCGCGCGTAGCCAATAGACTTACAGAAACGTTTTTAAAAACCGCACACACACACATTTCTCCCGAATTAAATCATTTCCTTGTCTTGCCTGCAAGGATCGCATTTAGCATATTTGTATACACATAAAAAAAATAATTACCCGTTTCAGTTATACTCACTACTATGGTTATACCATGCACATGCATAAATTACGTGCTGCAGGTTATGAATGGGAAGTCAATTAAAATTCAATACATTGTGACCAGTATAATGGAATGTCACTGCTGCAGTGTATATAATAGTCTATTATGAAAATGTGCATTAGGTGTATTATACTTGATGTATACGTATAAAAAAGGTATATGTGTAATGTTAACCGCATATAAATACACATAGGTACGATTAAAAGAACTTCCAACAGTTCCAACGTGGTACTTTCAATAAGCCCATCAAACGTGGCAATACACATAGGTATGCGTATTTCAAAACTCTAGACTTACTTCAATTTTATATATTATATAAGCCCAACTCGACGTCTGAAGTATGCCCATCGCATTTGTATACGCGTATACGCAGTGACGTTAACACTCGTTTTGTTGTATAGGTACATACACAATATTATATTATGATGACTTTATTATTATACCGTACGAATAACACCAAGTCTTTTAGATTCTGAACGGAGTGATGGAATCTATTGATTTTACAATGATGTGTGTTTTTTTTTTTTGTGCCTGTCATCACGTTTTGGGGCTATAAAAATACTTCAATTAAACAGCAACATTTAACTTTTCTGAAAGGAAAGTGAATGTAGATGGTACTTGGGCAAGTCAAAAATCCAACTTTTTTAATACTTTTTGAAAAAATCGAAAAAAACGATAAAAAAAATTACGAAAAAATGGAATTCACGTTTTTACAAAAAACATTTTTTTTAAATGCTCTAACTAAAAAACAAAAAACCGCAACAACTTGAAATTTTCACTAATTCTTTATATTAATGTTTTCTAGACATGGTTAAGTTTTCAAAGTATATTGTCATATTTTGACTTATTTATAGACAATTTAAATTTTCGATTTTGTAATTTTTTTTTTTAAAAACATCTATAAAATTAAATTGACTGACGGACAACTCTTGAAAATGTAATACTAGGTTTATAATAAGTTAAACTTATTGTAACTAAAAAACATCGGAGATCGATTCTCTCAATTTTTTTTTATAAGCCAATAAATTTCAAATTTGTATAAAATGTGTCAAAATCACGATAATTTGCAAGTTATTTTGTAGATAAAAATTCATAAAATTTTTTCTGTTTATACTTAAGGTTCAAAATTTTGACACTAGTTTGTTCATAAGCTAA
>JAIPRK010002396.1:0-20881 GCA_025469195.1 Chaitophorus viminalis | reverse complement strand
TATAGAATACTGTATCTAAAGAATACTAAAACATTGTTTGTAGTAATAAAAAAAAGGTCTAGCTTGATTTTTTTTTCGGTATATATGTAAAAACTTGTAAGGAATATGTTTTTAACAGTTATAACTTAAAGAAAAAAATTCTAACACTAAAAAAATCAATTTTTTTCAAACACTGTTTTCCACCCGTGCATTTCTTATGGGATAAACCGTGATAACAGTTTGTTTTGAACCGTTAACCTTATCAATACACATTGTGACGTCAATACTATTTGTGCCTATACCGTGGTGGAAAACATATTATTATTTGCTGATCTATGTGTTTCCGAATTTTCTGTTCTTAACGTTTCAAAACTACACGTCGTTTAAACGTATAATTATAATATCTATATAAAAACCGTTTAATATTACAAATTGCCCATTGGATGGAGGGGCGGCCGGGCGGAGGCTGTTAAGATACATGTTGCTCATTTGTGACGCGTAGTGCGTGGTATGCATGGAACAGCTCCCAAGTCTTGTTCAGTCGTCCCGCCATAACTAACGCGAACAAAAACAAACAGTACGTGCCGCGTTTAATGTTCAATAATTTTGTCCGTCAAACTTAAAATCGTATTAATGATATCAACGAACATTGATAATACGACCGAATGCGACCATTCAACGAATTGTCCACTTGCCGCACCGTGAAAGGGTATGTACCTACGCCGTTTATTGCCGCGATATTTACTCATTATTATGACAGTTAGATAAGTTATAAAATTATACCATAATGAAATAAAATTGTTTTCTTGTTTTCATTATTGTGCACATCTATCTTCGTTTTAATATTATCTTTTTTTTTTTTTTTTAATTAAATCCATACAGTTGTCTGCAGTTGGTGTAAAGGTCTTTGGTAGTTAATCGATATTGTTTCCATTCATAAAGTTGTACGGTCATCATGTCGATGGATTTCAATGTGTTGCCCAAAGTGTTCAAGGCACTTCATAATTTAGACATAGAAGAAATATGCACAATGTCAACTAAAGATATCCGTCCTATACTACCGTGTTTGGTCAGAATGACATTTGTATCCTCAACCGATAACTGGGGAGATTGTGCCCACCACAAATTGACTTTGTTAGCATTTTTATCTGAAATGTATGAAGTTGATTCCATTATTGGATTGTTGGCAGTTAATTTCCTGTTGTTAGAAGCAGAACTAAAAAAAGAGCAGATATCAAGGTACCTAATGATTAAGTAATTTGAAATTAAATTAAATTATGTTTCAATATACCTATATTTATTTTTCTAGAGAACAATCTGGCAATACTAAAGATGACAGTACCCTGGTAGATTCACCTGAATACTCTTTATCTTTGGTATTTGAAAAAAGCAATTCTATTCAGCGACTGAAACTTGTTTCGAGTGAAATATTCTATATTTTGTCAAAGGTATACTAGGTGTAGTATTTTATGTATTACATTATATTTTAATCACATGACTGTTATTAAATTAAGATTAAACATCAATCCCAAACGCCAGATGATAATCAAACTTCAACTTCTTCCGAGCAGCTTTATCTAAATAGATCAGATTTGTTCGATTATCCCATCTACATTCCAGAAATTTGTGATGTACTATGCATTATTCTTTGGGAATTTCCAACATTAATTACACTACAAGAACTTACAGAAGCATTGGTTCATGTTAAAAATGGCCCAGTTTTCATTTGTAGGATTGTAGCTAATTTCCCTGATTGTTTTTATGATGGTAATGTATAGATTAAATTTATGATTCTTAAATAATTAAATTTACTGTAAATTATTTTTTGATACTTTTAGTTTGCACAAGTTTAATGGAAAATGCTGGAGCATGTGAAAAAATAAAAGGTGGTAATCATGGCCGATTAGATGTTTTAATTCAGTTGACAGCAATGTATCCATGTGCTGCTCTTGTCATTCGCACTAAATGTGTAAGCCAATTCTAATTAATTAACTAATGAGTACTAAGAAATAAATTTATATTTTCTTTGATAATTTAACCAATAAAATAATTGTAATTTTCAAAACATTTAGATATGTATTGTAAGGACCTTCCCAAACCCTAATATGAGTATATAAAATGTCATTCTTATAGTTTTATGTGAAAATATATTACTAAAAGAGAAATTTGATCAGTTATCCCAATTTAAATTCAATTTAAAGTTAAACTAAGATGATTTCATTGTCACTCAGTTAAATTTAACTTCATTATAGATTAAGTTAATACAGATATTTTGGTCAGTTAAAGCTTTAAAACTTAATTTAAGTTTATAAGTCATAGATAATAACACATTTTTGTCCAAAACTAAATAATCTTACAATTCCTACTAAAGCTTAATTTTATATATTATTCATGAAGTAAAAATATCAAAGTAAGCATTTTTATTTATAAATTTTTGTATATTTATCTCAAACACTTTTTACTTTGATAACTATTAAAGCTTTTGCTATTAAATATTATTGATAAAATGTTACCATGTTTTTCATATTTGCTGTCATGGCATCTGATTTTTTTTTATCTTTAATTTCTTTTTTTGGATATTCATTAGATCAAAAAGTTATTCTTACTTACTATCAATAAAATCTGTTGTCTCTTAATTTTCAGAATCATGATAAAATATATAATCACTAAAATACAAAAAAAAAAAAATTAGATCATCAAAAGTACAGACTTACATATCTTCTCCTAAGTAATGTGTATAATATATTAGTATAGTAATAAAATAAAAACAGATATAAATGATAACAAAAACATAACAATTTACTTATAATATGAAGGTAACATGTTTATATTAGTGCCATAACTTACTTGAATTAATCGTAAATAAATCATGTACTAATGATTTAGTGTACTAAACCTTTTATTAAAATTGATTGACAAAATTGAAATTATTTTAATCTTCTGTGAATTAAAATTGACATAGTTAATCTACTACCTATTTAACTAATGATTGATAAAATAGTTCTAATAGCTTTGAATTTAAATATAATTATATTCTTATCTTTTTGATTGCAATTATAATTAGTTAAACTACACTTTATTGTAGCTTGTTGATAAAAAATATAGATCTTAAAATAAATAATAACATACTTATATACAAATTTACTTATTTTTAATTGAGTTTTATTCATTTATTTATTTTTAATTCTTTATAGGTTGAACTTCGTAAAATTCCAGCATTAACTGTTATATTAACTTTGGAAAATTACATTTCTGAAGTTTCATGTCTGAATAATTCACAAAGCTCCAGTAATAATGATCTTGTGACATTTGTTTTAAGTTTATTATTTGGAAATGATGAACAAGCTAAAAGTTGGTTTTCTTTTTTTATTCGCCAAGAGGTAAGTGATAATATTGTTATTAACATAGATGAGCTATATAATAACAACTATGACATATTGTTTTACCATGAAAAATTATTTTTTCTAGAAAAAAAATAACCCAGTAAATATTGTGGTTAAAAAAATGCGTGACCAGTTTTTATCGCAATTGCAAAACTTGTTAAAACTTGTAAAGGATAACACTATACCTACATCTAGTGTAATGCAAGCCAATATATTACTTAAACTTTACTGTGCATTAAAAACAATTGCTGGTATAAAGTATGTTTGACTTTGCTTTGATTTTTAATTGAATATGTATGCATGTACCGTTAAGTCTGGAACTAGTGACTAGACACTCACACAAACCTCTAAAAATAGGATACTGGCTTGTTACTTCTACAAGGTGTGTACGGGGAGAGATTTATTTTAGTGATTTTAAATATATTTTATGTATTTTGTAATAACTTTATTTATAAACCATAATTCCAATCCAACCCATAACAAAATTCTAAAACTCTACTGGACTTCACTGTGTATGCTATTTAAATATTTTACACTTTTATATTATTTATTCATGTATAAATATGTGAATATGTTGTCGTCTATATCAGATTTCAAGAAGAAGAAATTTTTTCTCTTGTCTCTTTAATCACTTGTTTTCCACCATCAACACCTGAAGGTGTTAAATTTGCCACAATGGGATTATGCTTAATGGTTTGTTGTTACAATTTACTTGCAAAACCAATAAATAAAGATAAATGTGTTCAGTGGTTAAAGTTAGCAGGAAGCGACTCTTCAATTTTTGGAAAGTAATACCTTGTTTTTTATATTTATAAATATATTTCTAAAAATATCAATTGATTAAAAGTCGTTAACATGTATTTAGGCCAACAGATTCAAAATTAACAGCTAGATTTGGAGAAATGTTACTCTTGATAGCCATACATTTCCATTGCGACCAATTAAAATGGATTTATGATTATTTAATGTGCATAACATTAGGAATGAAAATAAATATAAGACTAGACTCCATGGGTAAAATTAAAAAACTTTTTACTAAAACAGTATTTCCAGAAAAGGTAAACATAACTGTTTTAATCAATATTCATATTTAATTTAATATTTATTCATAATTAATAATCATTTTCAGGTTGTTGTTTCAAGATGTGTTAATTTACCAGTTACACCTAATCTAAATGCCAAAATGTCTGAAATATTGCCGATTAATTGTATTTTACAGTTATTAAAAGGTCGAGTATTTTCTAGACATTGTATTAACATTAAACCATGGATTTATAAGTATGAATATTTAACAATAATCATTAATTTGAAAATTTTTTATTTCAATAATTATTTTTATTTTTAGCCAAATTTGTGTAAGCGTTTCTCCAATACATCCATCATTACCTCCTTTAATTGAAGCTTATATCAGTCTTTTATTCTCTAAATATAATAAAAAGCCAGAAGAATTAGATGTTTATGTACCAATCACAGAAGAAGAGATTTTAAAGATGTTTGGTGATAATGTATTTGACCCATATAGAAATAAGTTATGTACAGCCCATATTTTATTGTTGTATTATTTATTTTTATATGAGGATAAAGTTATGACGTTGGCTTCTCACCCCATCAAATCACGATATATTGGCCTATTAAAGTACAATACTGAATTTCTAGCTAATATTCCTATTCAACACATAGTCCAACAAACAAAAAGGGAGCGTCCATTTTCAAATATATTTTCTACTTTGTTAAGACATATGACTACACATTTTCCTTATTTATCACAAGTTGAGGACTGGATGGATGATCCAATGCCAGAAATTAAATTAGTATCAAAATACCCAGAAAAAACAATCACAACAGAAATGATAGAAAGTGGTACATTGTCTTTTTTCTTTTCTAATTTTCATTATTTTAACCATGATTTTACTATTTAAGATTTAAAGATGATGGTTGAACGCCCTAAAAGAGCTCTTAAAATGTTGAGAAGACTATGTGCTGATCAGCCAATAAATATTTGGCCATTAGCACCCACTATATTGAAATTTTTACAAAACATGTTGGATTCTAATGTTCCTACTTGTATTCAAGGTGATATATTTTGAATTTTAATGAATAACCGCTTCAGTCATTTATCTAATCACTAAATTTAACAGCTTTTTATTTTTAATTTTTTTAAACAAATACACTTTTCAACAGCTTTATTCAAATATATGATATATACATAAGCTGTAATTGCTAATTATTTTTAAATTTAAATTTTTTTCCCAGAATTATACAAAAAAGTTTGGTTAAGGCTCAATATAGTATTTCCTCGTACTTTATGGGCCCTCACTATGAAGGAGTTACAACAAAATACAGAAGTAAACTCATGGAACAAGAATATTTTAACAGAGGATCCTTTACAAATACTACGATGTGATTCCAGAGTTTTCAGGTACTATTTATTTATTTATTTATTTACTCAAAAACGGTATGTGTCTAGTAAAAATGTTAGTTGATAAATATCTGGAAGCTAGGTAACCAACATAAAATAAGTAAAATATTAATAATAATAAAATATGATAAATAACAAATATTATATTAAAAGAAATATATTTAGTCCTCATTAGGAATAGAGTCTTTGTAATTACATTATATAACTAGTTGAATTACCTGGCTTCGCTCGGATTAGTCGTCACCAGGACATAGTCCTTAAAGGAATAATACTGCCTAACATTTTATAGAGCCTAGCTATGTTTGGTTAGATGAAAGGCACCTTAACTATGCTTTGATGTAATTTAACATGATTTTGCTTGGAACATGTTTTGGTCAATGCAAACATGTCTCTATATAAAATGAAACTACCAATTATTTTTTATACCTGTAGCTTCAGCGGTTAGCTTTAACTTTGGTGCAATTTTATATTTTCGTTTTTTCATTACTGGTTACCAACTACCAAGGTAATATTTTTGTTTATTAGTTATTTGATTGTTATATTGGTTATCATAGTGACTCGAAATATGTACTGTTTATCCAATATCTTAAAATCAACATAAAATATTACTTTAGTAACCAATAAGTAAAATAAAATTACGTCTGACCCAGAGCCCAAACGGTCATCAACCCTTAAAAATGCGATTTTTAAAAAATACTTTTTTATTACATGATGAAAATATCAGAGGAATCACTATTCCAAATTTCAAGTTCATACCTTGAGGAAGTTTTTGAGATACAGAGATCAGTGAGTGAGTGGTATTTGGATTTTATATATATATATATATATATAGATGAGGTCCGATATACTAGTACGATCTACAAGTAATCTACAGTTGACCTACTATGTAGACTATGTAGACTATGTATATAAAATAATAATAAATAATCTTATATTTTATTTAATAATATGTTATTTATTTATTATTATTAAAATACAGATTATGACAAATATTTTTAAATTTTTATTTTATTATGTGTATAGGGAGGTATACAATGTCTGGTGCATTTGTGATATTTATTAATTTCATAGTTTTGTATACCAATTTTGTAAAATTTGAAAACTGAACTTTTATGCTGTAAAATTCTATACAAATTAATTCCTAACATGAAGATATTAGTGTTGAACACATATTAATTCTATACACTATACAATAGTATAATTTATCTCAATAATTATTTTTTATTTCTAATGTAATCAGATAGGGAGGATAGGTTAGGTACCCTCTTTTAATTGACTACCTAATAAATGATAGTTTATATAAATATAAGATAATATTATTCATAAATATAGGTCACATATTTAATTTAATCTCCTTCCAATTGGATAAATACCTGTATTAAAAACATTTTTATTTTGTTAAGATGTCCAGTAGTTCTCAATATTGTCACCTGCATACTGAAATTATCATTAATAGCTTCAAGAAGTGATCTAACTCGTTTGGGTAAACTACAATCGTTTATGCCAGAACCATTAATTGAAACCAATAATCGAGAAAAATTCAAAAATATGTATACTTTAACACAAGACAGCGCTGTTGTGCTACTTTTATTAGAAGCTTGCATGGAGACTGACAATGATAAAGTAATATAAATAGCTATTTAGTGTAATATTTTGGGTCGTCATATCCAAAATAATTTATTAAATATAAATAAGATTTTTTTAATTCATTTCATTAGTTACTAACAAATTTGTTAAGCAATTGTATTTACATACGTATGAATTTCAGTTAAGTATTCAAATGAATACATCTAAATAGATTAATGTTAATATCACTAATAATAAAATCTTACTTTTAAATGTATTATTTGAGAGAATCATTTGACCTATATACCCCTGTAATGATTAACTGAAATCACATAACCTTTACAGACCGATACTGGAATTATCATTATTTTTTACATGTGATTCTACATTGGATAATTTAAATCTATAGAATAAAAATTTGATAAATTTGAATTTTAAAATTTAAAACTATTTTCAACCAAGTTTTGCTCAGAACTATAAAGTCAACATTTATTTTCAATACACTCTAAAAGTATTATTAGTTTATTAATATTTGATATTAAGACTTTTGCTATTCATTGAAAAAAATTTCATAAAATAACTGTATAATTCAACATCAATGTTTTCAATGATATAGTTTTTATATTATTCAATTTATAAATATTATTAAATTTATTAAAATATATTTATTCTTTTACCTAATTAATGTAATTTAATAATATTTTCAATCAACAGAAATCGTTTTCTACTTCGATGATTTTGAGGGAAGTACAAGGAATTATTTGTTCATTTGTACATCAAATGTTTACTGCTAATCCACCACTTGCAAAATTAGTTCACTTACAGGTATTTTTTAAGATTAAGACCTGTTAATAAATAAAATATATTATCTTAGTAAAATCAAATTTTATTCTTATGGGATATAGTACATTTTGGATATATCTTAAAATTAAGATTATAATTTTATACTTCAATTAAATTATTATTCAGATGTATTTATTAATTTGTACATCGGGTTACATCACTGGTAATTAAATAAAAATGTTTTTGTTCTAATTTTATAAAAGTATTATTATTCTCCTCAGGGATATCGTAGAGAGTTACTTCCTATTACCAGTCGTGGAATTCCATCAATGGATTTATGTTTGGATTTTGTTGAGGACTTTCTAGAAGAACCAGTTTTGCAGAGACAGATATTTTGTATTGATCTTATTTCTTACGTTTCTCAACAGCATCCACAGCCAAAATCCCATAACTTAGCACAACTGGTCATTAACACTATGCAAACTTTTTTATCGGGTAATATAAATATTATGGTACTAGTAATGTAATAAGACACCGGGTAGCGAATGAAAACTACTTGCAAAGGAGTAATTACTATCTTGTTTATTATGTTTTACTATTAGTAACTGATCACAGAGCTTGATTTCTCTATAAAAAGGTCTTGTATTATCGTAAACTTTGTTAGACATGCGCATCATCGGTGTTTTCTAATTTAGAGTAGAGATTATTTTATTAACATTTTAAATAATAACTGTTTTGATTTAGATTTAACACATGAGCGTCGTCGTGAATTCTACACACCTACACTGCCAGCTCTAGTTAGAATATGTAAGGTTTTCCCAAACCTCATAGAAGATTGTTTAACATTCCTAAACCAATTGAGTCGTATTTCCTTATCAGTTACATATGTACGTTCAGATATATTATTACTTAATACTACTCAAAGTAATGAAGAAATCGATGAGCAGACGTCAATAAAGAGAATTCTTAAACCAGATATTCATAATGAACGCTCAGATGTTGCTATAGCTAATAAATTGTTTGTTGAACAGATAAATCAAATTGTTAAAGAAATAACCTCCATTACTTAGTACTACTGTTTGATTAGTGATTTAAAAATGTGATTTTTTTTAAAAAATAATAGACAGAAACATGTGCACAAATTTATATTAGGCACTCTTTAAAAATAATTATGAATAAGATTATTTAAATTTATTAATTGTTAGTAACAATGATTGGAATAAAATAAAAATTTCAAGCGTTTGAACATGAAAATACCTGTGGAGCCACTCCTCTGCTGGCACTGCAGTTAATATATTAAGAAGTAACCGATTAGAAGCTCTAAAAACAATAGAGCTTGTTGTACTGTTTAAAATCTGGTGCTTATGATTGTAGAATTATATAACTTTTATACTTTATCAAATATTACGTATGTTCAAAATACATTTATATTTTTTTTTTTTGCGAGTACTTACTAATTTTGGTAATTTTACATATTTTTTAATTATTGATATGTTTGATATGGAAATAAACACTTTTATTTAAACAAATTTACCATAAATGTTGTCCTTCTGTTAGTCTGTGTACTTGTTTGTGCCTTGCGATATGCTATACCACCAGTGTATGATGTCTGTAATTTGAACAGCAAACGTTATGGCTATGTTTGACCATAAAATGAGTAGATTGACTTTCAGACATCAAACGACCACTGTGGACTTGAAATTTGTTAACAAAAAAAAAAAAAAGAGAAGAACGTCATACGACAAGACAAAGTAAATGAAAACGGTTCGATATGATCCGCCGACACTTCGGTTGTACTCCAAAGCAGGGTGTGTGTGCATGTGCAATAAGGTGCCGTTACGCGGAACTCGAATAACGTTAGGAAGAAAACGCGTTTAGTCTCGTTAATGGTAGTAGTGAGTACGATTAAAAATCGTTGTTCGTAAATCGGTTTGTCAATTGGTCAGTGAGTCCAGCTAACCGCCAACGGGTGGTTCGCAAGGAAAAATGATAGCGTCCCGAGTGCGTTTCAATAGATGTGATAACAATTGGCGCCCAAAAAGAAAGCACAGAAACTTAATTCAAGAACGCAACAGTCCGATGGATGTTATATACTACGTAAATCGCACTATTCCAGTAGAGCGCGATACTTGCGATAATCAATAACGTAATAGCAGCTTTCGCGGAAACGCCACCGTGCGAACTCTGCAACAATAATATAGCTAACAAGCTTTTTCATTAACTTTTCAAATTAACCTTAACTGCAAATTTAACTGTTTCGCATTATCGTACTTTCATGCATGCATAATAATTATCGGTTGTTCTTCCACTAGACCGACTGTCACGAATTAGCCCGTTCTCTCACTGGGGCAACGCGACGTAGATATGATTTTTAAAAAATAGTTGCTAGGTAAAAATATCGTACGACCTGATGTTGTAGTTCCGCACACTATAAACCATGGCTTAATGTCTTTAAATGTTTTAAATTCTGAACGGAGATGATATGTTGGTATAGAATAGGTACATTACATAATATATTATGTAAATATATTTAAATTGAAATATTATGTCAATATTTGCATTCCAAACGCTTATAAAAAATAATAAGGCCTATGGATTTCAATTTTGAAAAGAAAAACAACTTCTGTGGAATCTTCTATTAAATTTTACATATAATTCAATGAAATATAAATCACTTAAATATTATTAATATATATACAATAGCTAATTAAAAATCATGCAAGATACAAATTATAACTAAATTACAGTTAATCAATGGAGATTTATTTAAACTATTATCCTGTTCCTGTAGATTTGAATCCAATAAAAGAATGAGCTCATGCACATTTGGTGCTACTTTCTTAAGAAAATCCAATGCATCCTATTTAATACAAATATATCAATAATTTATATTAACAAATTGTATTTATGCAAAATTGTTCAATAGTGTTAAAGGTCATAAATTTGATACTTAATCTAAGTATTTATAATTTATATTTATATTTCTGAAATACATATTTAATTTCAAATGTCTTGGCAATACCAAAATCATATATGAATTTGTTTTAAAACAAACAATATATTTTAGTGTTATTCTGCTATTTTTTTTTTTTTTTTGTGAAACAACAGAAAAAGTAATAACATTTTTGTATTTTTTAAACAAATAATTTCAATTTATTAAGAAAAACTACTAGTCAATATCTTAATAATAATATACTGGTTAATGTTTTTATGTAATGGAGGGAACCGTACTACAAATATGTTTAACAAATAATATAACACATACTACATTAATGCAACAAAAACTTAATTTTAAAAAGAATTGCTTTGTATCATATAAAATTGCAAACACAGTTATTTTTAAATAGATTATATTATTAAAACAACAAACTTCATCAAATTATTTAATAACAATAATTTACCTCAATTGTGTTTTCAGCATTCATATAATATGGTGCCAAAGCAATATGTTTATCCATTTTAAAACAGATATTTAAATTCACAAAATTCAAATCTTTAAGAATTTCCTCTCTGTTTATATTTTTAAAAATAAATCCTTCTTCACGATTGTCAAATATCTAGACATTTTTTTTTAAGATGTACAAAATAGTTTTAAATGAAAGTATATTATTCTTACTTTTCCAGCCTTAAGAGTGTTATAAAAATCTGCCATATACAATTGAAACATTTGAAATGCATGATTGGGACGTAATTTCTTCAATTCTAGTAGTATCAATTTTCATATGCCTAAGTTATTTTAAAACACCAATTAATAATGATAATAATAATAATATTAATTGAATCAGTAATATTTTGATTTTTTAATGTAAATGATGATCAAACAAGTAAGTTTGGATTTTCCTCTTTATACTGGTCTGAATTTAACTTTATAGATAAAATAGAAATAATTTTATTTAAGAATGGTTCAACTACTTTATAAAATAATAATTGTGTATGAACTGAGCCAGTTTTATCGGTCTCTATATTACCATAGTTCTATGATCAATATCAAGAATAATTAAATACGCGAATAAATATATATTTTTCAGTAGAATTACAATTTAATTTGAGACATTGTATTATGGCAGGACTAGAATCTATTATATAAGCCCCATCACAATTTGTTGATACAGAAGATTAAGTGATATTTAATTTAAAATTTATACTGAAACCAAAATTATTTGTCTCCTAATTATGGTACAGGTAATTGGTTCTTCTTAAAAAAGTATTTTTAAATAGGTAGTCATTATAATTTCTTATGTTTAATAATAATAAATATAGCATACCTTATCATCAATTTGGCCAATCTATTTAACCAATAAATATTAATAGACATCAACCCATTGTAAAAAACATTAGGTGTCATAATTGTGTATAAATTCCATTTACAAGGTTTTAAATTTTCCAAAACTGATACCTAAAAATGTTTTAGTTGAATAATTTCAAAACTTTAAATTGTTAATTTCCTTATATTTTAACTAAATGAAACCTAAAAATCTAAAAATAATATTTAATAGCTTTTAAATTTTAAAACATATATGTTTTAGTATGAATATTATGATCACTTTTTTTAGATTAGGATTTATATAAATAAACGATACTTTTAAAGATTGAATAAAACAGAAAACTTACTTTTTCAAAAAATGAATAAACTGCATATTTTAATTGATCGTCTTGAGAATAATGATAGATACATATTGAACACCATTTAGAAATGTAATTTGTTAAACATTTAACAATCTCAAATTCTGTTTCTTCTCGCAATTGTTCACCAAATAATATTTTATCCTTATCTAATTTGGTTTGTCTTGAATTTAAATGCTAAAGAAACATATTTATAGTTTGTTGCCTTTGGTTTAATAAACACAGTATAACAAACTAATAAAATTTTTATTTTGATAAATGGTTACCGTATTCTAATAGGTATGGACATGGACGTAAATGAGGGTTTCAAATGCAATGGGATTTGAGACTAAGACATGTAATCACACTAATAAACATCTCAGCTGGATTGAAATCAAGTTTTTGGGAGATGCTATGTGCAGTATAATTTGTATTTGTTTTTAAATAGAGATTTATTTTTTAAAGTAACTTTAATACACATACTCTTTTGTATCTTGAAAATTGGATGGACTATAACAAATTAAAGTTTCAATTTTAATTTATTCAAGCTGGATCAATTTTGAAAGTAGAAAAGACCAACAAAAATTGTTTAAAAAAATATATATTCGAATATGTAGAAAAAATAGGATTGCCATTTAAAAAATATAAGTTGTATTTTGCATATGTAAACCAAGAGTGTTAGACATTATAAAATAGTATAAAAATATAAGTAAGTAAACATTTTTCTATTCCTTATCTCCCCTCGAAAACCTCATTTCAGTCTAAGGTTACTGAACAGAGATATTTTGTTTTATACAAGAATGACCATTGAGAATTTAATAATTAAAATTGAAACTATAACTCACTTGGCTAACTAACTATAGCTTTAGTTCAGCCAAATTTCAAGATCCAAAAAACGTTTTTATATAAGTTGCTTTAAAAATAGGTGAAGTTAAAAATAGGTGTTTATACCTATTTTAAAAAAATACTAGTTATATTATGGATGTGCACACAAAAAGGGTTAAAATTTGAAATTCATTAAAAACTGTGTATTTTGGTATTCTCTATCACCTACCAAAAGCCCAATTTCAATCTAGACATACAGCTGAGAAATGTAGAGGTACGGATTGCATGATCACACTATATAAATATTTTAAGCAGAACTTAAGATGGTTCTTCCTATTTACATCTATGAGCATAATTTAAAACAAATAAGTATTGTCTTACCAAATTACAAAGAAGGTTTGACAAAGAATTGATTATTATTTTATAAATCAATGCATCTCCGGTAATAAATATTGGATATAATTTATCTAAAAATCTAATTTTTAATTCTAAATAAAAATAAAAGTATTAATTAGTATATTATCTGAAAACCATTTTAGTATACAACCTTCTTCAGAAGTGAATGACAAGTATTCAAAAAGATTATAAAAAATCGTAGCACACGATATACCATCCCATGAAATTATATATTTAAAAATAAATAAATTAACAGCTACCAGACCACGATGAGCAAATTTTTGAAATTCCAAAATCTGTTTTATAAACTTTGTTTTTTCTTTTAAATTATTTTCATTAATAACTATAACAATTTAATAAAATAAAAGTGATTGTACAGCTATAATGTTTATAATGTAAATATTACTTTGATCAAGACTGGCGCTTAAAGTATTTAAAAAATTCAATTTTTCATCTGTATTCATGAGTAAGTGACACCAACCACTCTTATTATATAAAAGTGATAAACTATTACAAGAAATATTTTGATCCAAAAATTCTTTTGCTAAATCTTGAGTTCTGAAATTATAAATATAAATTTTTTTATATTATAAGAATCACAAGGAATATGATATTTAATTTTACAAAGTAATACATTGTATTTTACCTAGGCAATTCAAATTTGTTATTTACATCAACAAATTTTATTATACTGTAAAATGTATCTGAATTTTTTTCAACCTATAATAAATAAATAAATTGTTTGAAAGTAATATTCTGAACAAAATAAAATATGTATAAAACATTTACATATTCTGTGAGTGGTTGAGATGTAGAAGTAGAGTTGGGATGTTTATTAATTAATTTTTTTCGAACACTACGTAAACCATTCGCAAGTTGTACAACAAACTTTGATTTAAAGTCAAAAAGTCCTTTTTGGCGTGTTTCATGAATTAAATTCGGATTTTCAAAGAAACTAAATAAGAAAATGTAGTATTAATTTTTTTTCAAATATGTATTAAAATTTTAAAAAATGCATTATTACTTCAACAATATCTTTATAGAAGGTTCATTTTTACCAACATTAATGATATGCCTGCAGTGTGTTAACATCCAACTTTGCACATCTTCAGGTTTTGTCAAAAAATAAATAATACCGGCAAGTGGTATATTCTTGAATAATATAATTACAATAATTGATTAAATTTAATAAATATTTTTTTACAAAAATAATAATAATGTTTAATTACTAGATTTTTATAATCACAAAGAAGAAATAACATTTTATAATATTTATCAATTGCATCCACATTAGTTAATTTTTCTTCTACCACATCTAATCAGTAAAAGAAATATATTTGAAGATCGGTATGGTATAATATATACTACCTACTATTTTATATATACTTATACAGTAATATACCCAAACCCCATACATAAATAATACATATCATTTCACAAGTCAGGTGTCATATGGAATTCAATAACTATTAAAATTAAAATGTAAATAAAAATTTTAATACCCCCAGTTAATTATTTCTAGAGAGATCATTAAAGTTGAATAGAAATAAAATATGATATATTTAAAATGTAGGTGAATTTTTAGTTTTAACTTGTTATATAATTAGGAATTTTTAAAAAGGGATTTATTAACTGATTTTTATGTAAATGTAAAATAAACGTTATAAAATGTTTTATGTTTGTATTATGCAAACTTATAGTGAGTAAGTGTACAATAAATTACTAGCATTTTAAGTATATTTTAAATGTGTTTAAAAGATATATATATATATATATATATATACTATGTTTGTTGTACTTAATTAGACTAAATAGGTTATTTTCATTATGAGCTGAGTGTAATGCTTGTGAAGGCTAAAAATGGTGTATTCAACTGAAGCAATATTAGCTGTCTCAAAAATAGTCTGGAGTACCATATGCCCCCTTAAACAGCATTACTGAATAAGTAGATGTAATAAAAATATAAGAGTATGATACAGTTAGAATAGTTCTACAATGGAGACTTTATGGTAGACGTAATTAAAAAGTATTCAAGGAATGTATATAGTAGTAAAATTAATTCTATTTTTTTTCTTTTATTATTTAATTATTTAATTACATGTTCCTAGCTTTCGCTATTCACATTTAGGTTAAAATATACATTTTTTTAATTAATTTTAATAAGAGTTAAAATAATTAATATATTATATAACTTACAAAGTAACCAGTAAAAGATGCATTGAGCTTTTTTCATATTATCAACATTTTCACGAGAAATTGATAAGGCCAATACAATAAGTTCTTCGCAAACTTCAGATGGAATAGTTGAATTTTCTGGTACTAGTATTAAGAGTATTCGTTTGAAAATTTTTACATCTATAAAAATGTAATTAAAAATATTTTTTTCATTTTAAAAACTTTTTAAGCAGTAGGTACTTTAAGTACAAACATTTTTTAGTTTGGTTACATAACATGGCAACTACATTTCATTTCATTTAGAAAACTTAATTTCTAAGAATTATATTAAGATAAAACAATAATTATTATTTACCTAATTCAAGAGTACACAACAAATGACAAATGATATTAATTTCTTCTGGTACCAATCCATTATGTTGAACTATGTCTTTAAAATCATTTAGATAATTTACAAATAAAACATTTGTTGATAACTTTTTCCTTTCTAAAATGAATACAAAAGGATTGGATTAAGCTGGTATTACAAATAATAGAATAGTATGTATTTTTAGATTCTGAACGGAGTGATGGAATCTATTGGTTTTATAATGATTTGTGTTTTTTTTTTTTTTTGTGTCTGAGGACACGATTTTTGGTAGTAAAAATGCTTCGATTTTCTTAAACAGCAACTTTTCTGAAAGGAAAATGAATGTATATGGTGTTTGGGCAAGTCAAAAATGCAACTTTTCAATATCTTTTCAAAGCGTCGAAAAAAACGATAAAAAATATTACAAAAAAACGGGAAATTTTACACAAAATCACGTTTTTACAAAATATACTTTTTTAAAATGCTCTAACTCAAAAATGAAAAACCGCAACAACTTGAAATTTTCACCAAATCTTTATATTAGCGTTCTTTATACATGATAAAGTTTTCAAAGTATTTTGACATATTTTGACTTATTTATAGACAATTTAAATTTTTGATTTTTGTAAATTTTTTTTTTAAACATCTATAAAATTTAATTGGCTGACCGAAAACTCTTGAAAATTTAATACAAGGTATATAATAAGTTAAACTTATCGTAACTAAAAAATGTCGGAGATCGTTTCCTAAATTTTTTTTACAAGCCCATAAAGTTCAAATTTGTGTAAAATATGTTAAAATCGCGATAAATTGCAAGTTATTTTGTAGATAAAAATTCAAGAAATTTTTTCTGTTTATACTTAAGGTTCAAAATGTTAACACTAGTTTGTCCATAAGCTAATCTTCAAAAATATATAAAAAAATTTCTACTGGATTTAAAAGGAAAAATTTTATGACTGTTTGAAATTTAAATTTTTACGAAATTGTATACTATTGCATTATATTTAAATTTAAATATATACATTATGAATTAACATAAACATTAATAGTCATACTAGTGTCTACTAGTGGTAATAGTTATTTTTATTTGATTTAATTAGAACGTTTTTTCAAAAATTAAAAACAATAATAGAACAAATCATATTTACCATATTCAAATATACTAAAAGTTATTACATGCCTTCAATAATAACATCATGTTTACCAGTACTTTGAGATAGTTCAGTAAAAAATATATTTCGATTGTAAAAATACTCCTGATCCATTTTCAATGATTACAGTAAAGTTGTATTGCAAGTTATATTTTACGCTAGTACACTACTATTAATTTTAATTAACTATTGTATTATGCGCTAGGTAATAAATATTGTTCTGTGCTACTCTGTCCGTATAGGGATGTATAGCTCACGAGCTAGCCGACTCAAATACTCAATGAGTTGACACTTTAAAATGAACAATGAGATGAACTGAACGAGTTGAATCAGTGTTTCAAGATTCGGCGACTCACTGACTCGCAGTTCAACCAACAATTCAAATTCAATTCAGGAATCACAAACCGAAGCACGCAATAAAGCCACCCAACAAAAAGCCACGCAATAATGAGAAATTGCCATTCGACAATATACCATCGACATAATCCAACAAAATTCCATCCACCAAAAAACCATCGTACAACACTACCAACCGTATAAATGGACATGATAAATTTAAATTATTTCGACAAAAAGCCACCGAAATGAATTAAGTAAAATCAAAATGTATTATGTTTTTGGCGTTATATTTGAAATTTCTACTAATTATACAATTATTTTGAAATCTTATGTGTTTTATTCTACTTGTATACAACTCAACAAATAATTCAAATCCTAATTGAAGAAATTATTTGAGTAGCACGGTTTAAATATTTTGCTTAAGAGTATACTCAAGGACAAGTCGATAAACAAATTAGGTATAAGCAGTATTGTCAAGTGCCTACCTCCCCCCCCCAAGATATTTTTGTCAGTCGGCAAATCGTAAATTTAGTAAAAAATTAGACGCAGTCGGTAAAATGTCAGGCTTATAATATTTATAAAATCGTCGTCACAGATTGTGTTTAAATAAAGTGTTCGTATAAAAAATAAATAGTATTTTATTATTATGATGACCTATATAGACATTAGACGTATAGACTATAGAGACGACCTTATAGATAACATACATATTATATACAATATATTATGATATTATGCTTATTACTATAATTAGTATTATGAGTTATTTAAACTGTATAGCGACTTTAAATTTAGTTTTTGGTAATACCACTGTATGAACGTACCTACGATTTATATTATCGATTAGAATGATCGGAAATATTCTTGGAATCCCTGCGTTATCGCGAGTCACGACTCACGAGTCACGACACTAACGTGTGCACGTGGCACGCGCAATTGGATGAGTGTGTTATATCTTTTGTGTTTTACTGTTTCTAAGTGATATACTGATATCGTAGATGTAAGAATGTAAGTATTTTTAATAATAATTATTTACTATTATACGTGTAAGTTGTCTAATATTTTGAGGCAACAGAATAAATGCAGGATACTGTAATTTCTTAACCCGGCGTTACGCGCACTATGGTCAAAATGACCGAACTTTTTTTACATGTTTAGTAAAACATTTATATTTAAACTATTGATACTCAGTATACCTTTCAAGTTTCATTAATGTTATTAAAAATAATATAATAATATTCCAAGTACATTAAATTTCGTATATATCGATTAAACTAAGATAAAAAAAATTTAAATAAAACTCGTACATTGCTTTTTTAAATTAGGTACCCAATTTATATATAAGGAAGTAACTTCCAGTTTTGATTTTTTTTTTTTTGTAAATAAAGTTGTAACTTATAAGTTATTAAAGTTACATGATAATAGATTTTGTTTTAATAAAATTACTGAACATGTATGAAATTACGATTTTTATAATTATATTCTTGAAAATTATAACGCGGTCAAAAAGACCACTGTGCGATGAACGATGTAATAAACACTAGCGCGACTAAATATATTTTATAAAAAATATTATACCACGAGCATTTCGCATTGTTAAGTTAGTACTAACATCACCAGTGTCATCTACATCCAGTGAACGTTCTTTTAGTTGTTTGAAATTAGTATACTCGTACAATCATTTACGTACGACAATGAGTGACGAGAGCTTTGATTTTTTATTAGTTCTATTTTCATCTCATAATATTGTAGACAAAATAAATATTCATGAAATTATTAATGAATGGTCTCTCCTCAAACATCGGCGTATAAAAATTTAAGATACAGTCTAGCCTATTATTATTATTATTATTAGAAATGATGAAACTAAATATAATATATACATGTTTTTGGTCTTAATATAAATAAATATAAATTGGAAAACTAAATATAATTTTTGGTTTTAATAAAATAATAATATTGATAACTGTACAATTTTAATAAAAAATTTAGTACGTACATTTCTTTTGCATTAACATTTTACTCATACATAATAACGTATACAACTACATTTTATTTACGTCGTTTATATGTAGTCGGCAATTTTTAAACTCATACCCCCCCCCAAATAGGGAAGCCTCGGAACGCCCCTGAGTATTATGAAGCATTTGAGTAGAAGTATTTAAATACTTCTTTTCCGTATTGAATACTTTTGCTACTTACTTCGGACAATTATTTTTATTATTTATACTAATTTCTTATGGTTTTGATCAGTACTTAACTTACTTAACTACATAGAGTAATATTACTCTAAGCTCTATGGTTAACTATGACCAAAGGTTTATGGAACAAACTATGGTTTTTCTCTAAAGATAGATATAAATGTTGTGGCAATTAGAATGGGTCGGTCGCAAACATGTCGTCTTCTGAAGCTAATGTTTGTATTGCATTATATTGGTATTTTCGAAGTCGTAAAAATAAAAAGAACCGGATGGGCCTCGCTCTGCTGACACAATATTTTTATATTTATTAAATGGTAAAATGGAATACCATGCATGATATTAAAGTATAGTCAAAAATTCCCAGGGGAATGGCCCCGTTTGCCCTCCCCTGTGGGCGCCCTTGAGGGTGGAGTGCACCTCGTTTATAGGATAGGTCATTATTACAATGGATTTGTAAAATTTGAATGCAATGATAGATACAAATAACGATTCTGAACGGAGTTAATATGTTTGTCTAAAATGTGTTTATAATAATATAGTATTTTATATTTAAATTGAATTATAATGTAATTTCGTAAAAAACTAAATTTCAAAGAGTCATAAAATTTTTTCCTTTAAGTCCGGTAGAACTTTTTTAATATATTTTTGAAGATTAGCTTATGGACCAATTAGTGTTAAAATTTTGAACCTTAAGTATAAACAGAAAAAATTCT
>JAIPRK010002395.1:0-20907 GCA_025469195.1 Chaitophorus viminalis | reverse complement strand
GTATAAATGAATAAATTCAACAAAGTTGAGAACCCCTGAAAACGAAATAAAAATTCTACTACCTAACCAATATAATGGGACGCAATTCATGTATACCTTTTTAGCGGGACGCAACTAAGGAGCCCCGACCTAACCTAACCCAAGAGACCCAAAAGTTTTGCCCGTTTTTTATAGTATAAAAGATAGAATTACTTATATATTTTATTTTATATTTGCACATGTAAGCACACACACGTATACACACCCCAACGCACACACGACTGACAAGTGTGTTTATGCCCCCTAATCAGAGAAATATAATTGCCGCAGCAAGATCGATTATAAGTTTACATTTTTATCATCCTACACAAAACTGGATCAGTTAAAGTATATGTAATATGTACCTATAAATATTCTTAACGAATTCGTTATAGTGTGTTATTGTTATGCTTTGAGTTATGATGAAATGTTATTTATTATTATAGTGGTAACGTAGTTTTTGGAATGGAGTAACGATACAGATATAATATAAACTAACTAGATATATGGTTCTCGTATAGTAAACAAGAGTGTAAACATACACTCAAAATGCAAATGCTAATAAAATATATTATATTATTATGGGTAATATTGTTTGCACTCTTAGTAAATGGCACGCCAGACAAAAATGGCGGACACACTTCATTGTCAAACGCAGTCGGTTATTTAGTTAGTTTATAAATCTGTGAGTAACATTGAATTGGAAATTATTAATAACAATACGTTACTGAGGAACTAAAATGCGTTACAAGTGTTACGAAATTGGACTCGCAAAAAAAGTTGTATCCAGCCTAAAAACATTAACATTAAAAAAAATTCTTAAACTGTGTCTAGCTGCATGTGATTTGAAATACTTTACATATTGTTATATTATTTCTGATTGTATGGGTCTCATAGAGGGGATACTAGACGTAAGCGTGGGCGCGCATTATCATTTCGATATACCCATCAGCTTAAGCGTAGGATGGTAAAATTTTTTTTAGGAGGGAGGGCTGTAGCCCTCCAAGGGTAGACGTGTACCAACTTGTGAGGGATTTTGCCTCTCATACTCCCCAACTAGTGTGAATATATAAACATACATAATATAAAAATACATTTTTTTACTAACAAAAAAATAAAAAAAGAACCGGAAGAGGACTCGCTCTACTGTACAGTAGGGGTTGGAGAAGGCGTATTTTATAGGATAGGTCATTATAATGGACGTATTAAATTTGAATATATTTATAGATATCATTGTATACGAAAAACAATTCTGAAAAGAGATAATTTGTCAGTCTAGAAAATAATATTATATTTAAATTGTAATATTTGCTATTCAAACATTTCATATTTCAAACCTTTATAAAAAAAATTTGTCTTTATGTATTTTAATATTCTTTGAATGAAAATAAAAACAACTTATGTAGAATCTTTTATTAAATTCCCAAGTATTTTATCCAGTGTTTTACCAACAATTAAAAAACAAAAATTAAAAAAAAATAAATGACTTAAAAATAATAAAATATTTTGAAAAATAAATAATTTAAAGAAAATACCAATTATAATAATTGGTAATAGTTTCAAGTTTGTACGACTTTTACTTTTTGAATAATAACAAATATCTAAAGTCGGTTGAGGATAAATCGTTATTTTACACAATCTCGTAAAAATTTAAATTTTAGACGTTCATAATATTTTTGCTTAAAAATCCGTTAGTTTTTTTTATAGTTATGTGAAGAAAAAATTATGGATAACCTTGTGTTAATATTTTGAACTATATGTATAAATACAAAAAACTTTACGCATTTTAAACTACAAAATAACTTGTAAATTATCGCGGTTTCAACATATTTTAGAAACATTTGAACTTTAGGCGCATAGAACAAAAAATTGTAACTAATGATTTTCGTTTGTTTTTAATTGCAAGAAGTACAATTTATATTAATTCTTGTATTAATTTTCAAAATTTTTTAAAGAGCATTAATTTTAATAAAGAGATAATTTTAGATTCTGAACGGAGTGATGGAATCAATTGGTTTTACAATGATGTGTGTTTTTTATTTTATTTTTATTTTTTATTTTTTTTTTTTGTGCCTGAGGACACGATTTTTGGTAGTAAAAATGCTGCGATTTTCTTAAACAGCAACTTTTCTGAAAAGAAAGTGAATGTATATAGTACTTAGGCAAGTCAAAAATCCAACTTTTTCAATACTTTTTTAAAAAATCGAAAAAAACAATAAAAAAATTACGAAAAAACGGGAAATTTTTACGCAAAATCTCGTTTTTACAAAACACATTTTTTTAAAATGCTCTAACTCAAAAACGAAAATCCGCAATAACTTGAAATTTTCACCAAATCTTTATATTGGCGTTCTCTATACATGGTTAAGTTTTCAAAGTATTTTGACATATTTTGACTTATTTATACACAATGTAAATTTTCGATTTTTGTAAATTTCTTTTTTTTTGAAATATCTATGAAATTTATTTGGCTGTCCAAAAATTCTTGAAAATTTAATACGATGTTTATTATAAGTTATACTTATCATAACTAAAAAATATCGGAGATCGTTTTACTCAAACACAAACGAGTGGGTTTACTGATGCTGGATTGACGTCATTACTCATTATACCTACATTCTATACATTCTGAAATGAAAAAAAGAACCGGATGGGCCTTGCTCTGCTGTACAGTTGGGGGTGAAGTGCACCTCGTTTATAGGATAGGTCATAATTGCAATGGATTTGTTAAATTTGAATGCAATGATACAAAAAAAATAATGTAGTATTTTATATTTAAATTAAAATATAATGCAATAGTATACAATTTCGTAAAAGTTTAAATTTCAAACAGTCATAAAATTTTTTTCTTTAAGTCCAATAGAACTTTTTTTTATAGATTTCTGAAGATTAGCTTATGGATAACCTAGTGTTAAAATTTTGAACCTTAGTTATAAACAGAAAAAGTTTTATGAATTTTCAACCACAAAATAACTTGCATATTATTGCGATTTTAACATATTTTATACAAATTATATTTTATAAAAAAAATTTGAATCAGACGATCTCCGATATTTTTTACTTACGATTAGTTTAACTTAACTTGCAAATTATTTTGACACATTTTATACAAATTTGAGCTTTATGGGTTTATAAAAAAAGTTTGAGTGAAACGATCTTTGATATTTTTCAGTTATGATAAGTTTAACTTATTATAAACCTCGTATTAAATTTTCAAAAGTTTTCGGCCAACCAATTAAATTTTATAGATGTTTAAAAAAAATTTTTTACCAAAATCAAAAATTTAAATTGTCTTTAAATAAATCAAAAAATGTCAAAATACTTTGAAAATATAACCACGTATAGAAAACGCCAATATAAAGATTTGGTAAAAATTTCAAGTTGTTGCGGTTTTTCGTTTTTGAGTTAGAGCATTTTAAAAAAATGTATTTTGTAAAAACGTGATTTTGCGTAAAATTTCCCGTTTTTTCGTAATTTTTTTATCGTTTTTTTCGATTTGTTAAAAAGTATTGAAAATTTTCTATTTTTGACATACCCGAGTACCATCTATATTCACTTTCCTTTCAGAAAAGTTGCTATTTGAGAAAATCGAATAATTTTTACTGCCAAAAAACACACATCATTGTAAAATCTATAGATTCCATCACTCCGTTCAGAATCTAAAATTTATGACCGTTTGAAATTTAAAACGGGAAATTTTACGCAAAACCACGTTTTGACAAAATACATTTTTTTAAAAAATGCTCTAACTCAAAAACGAAAAACCACAAACACTTGAAATATTTACCGAACATTTAAATTAGCGTTTTACATCCATAAGTTACTTTTCAATTAATTATCAAAAAATTTCTACCGGATTTTAAGAAAAAAATTTTATGACCGTTTGAAATTTAAATTTTTACGAAATTGCATACTATTGCATATTTCAATTTAAATATAACATACTATATTATAATATACTTATTCTAGAGCATCATATCATCTCAGTTCAGAATCGTTATTCGTATACACTGATACCTATCGGCTATCATTGCATTCAAATTTAACAAATCCATTGTAATGACCTTTCCTTTGAACGAGCGAACTAGTTGCACTCCAGCCTCAACTGTACAGCAGAGCGAGGCCCATCCGATTCTTTTTAATATTCACAATTCACATTCAACTTTAACCTAAAATATAACTTTCTTTCATTCTGTTATACTAACTGTTTTTATTAGAATAAAGTATAGATAATAATTTAGACTGAAGTTACTATAGATGTATGTACTAATAATAGTATTACCAACAATACCAAATTGCCAACAAAAAAGCTTATATTATAATCGCGGAAATAAAAACTTTTCATGCACTATTGTAGTCTATAATCTATAATAGTGTAACGATCAATAAAGCTAAGACACAATGTAAGACTTAACAGAGCAGCAAATAATGTTATTTTGCATTTTGCATAGCTAATTAATGATTATTAATTATTAAAACAATAATACATTTTAAAGCACTGCATTGCGTTTGTAAAATAAACTCGAACACTTTACAACATTTACTGCAGTGTGTAAATTGTTTTATACTGCAAGGTTATAGTACATTTTAAAAGTTTAATTCATAAGTGCTGAAAAAGATAATCAATGGATAATAATAAAATATTGTATAATAAATATTATATAATCATATGATTTGTATACAATTTCTTAATCTTTAGTATACTAAAATTTGCTAACTTTCGATTTGGAGCTAATAGGCTGACGTATGGAGTGATGTATATTGTACATATATTATAGTGGTAGAAATACCTAATAATATGATATAAATGAAATAATAAATAATAGAGAACTCTATACCAAAAGAATAGTTTTTTACTTAATGTGTTGTCGGTTTTTACTGTTATTTACTTTATATTATAATTGCATAAATTTGAAAGTCAAAACATCAAATTAAAATTATAGGTAGGAACTAGACATTTATTCATGATTAATGAGAATGAATATATTCTTGGATTTAAATTGTTTAATAATTATGAATGTAACTTTTAAGTTTCATACTGTTGTGTTTGCGAATGTATATAGTATAAGTATATGTATGTTAGTATATATAATATCAGCGAACTCAACATTTTATGACATTTTGCCAATTTATAAGTGCAAATTGTTACTTTTTAAAAATGTTTATTATATTAATAGAAATCAAAAGTAATATTATGGTATTATATTTTTTCCTTGTAATAACACCAGAAATTATTAAAATAATTTACATACCTAACACATCTATATTATACATTACACATATTATATACAACGTCAATTATAAGTACTAAATTATTCGGAGATAATAAATTAATACGTATAATAAACGGTTAATTTCGATTAGTTATTATTACGTAAAATTGTTATTTTTAAACAATAATTAAAAATAATCCTAGCTTATACCTCATGTTTTTTTATCTATAACATGTGACAGTAGTGTGATCTGCATAACTGAGTTATTACTTACTACTATTATTATTAGTTTATAAAAATAAATAACATGACATAATGCTGCTGAATATTTTGTAAATGGTGGTTTGTATAGGTTTGTATATGTTTAAATTCAATAATATATGTTATATCAGTTTTATGTATTATGTATGTATAGTATATATACTGGCTGTATTCATATTGTCATTACATTGTTATATTGTTATTACACGGATTTGATTGTATCATTTTTTTGTGTTAAAGAATAATATTTTGAAATAATGCTAAGAAGTAATTTTTCCATTTTTACACCCTTTTATCCTATTTCTTTTCAAATATCTTGGGGTTCAATTTGGGAAAACCCTTTATTAATAAATAGTGAGTCTACATCTTAAAACGTAACTACTAACTAAATATCATACTCTTCAACGGTTCTAGCTAGGCGATGATAAATCAATCAGAAAATGTTATTTAAGTTAAACATTTTATATATAAAATACAAATTATCATATAGATAAAGATAGACAGGTTCCAATTTTTGTCAACACTTAAACATAGTTTCCATATAGAATTGTTCCATCTGTGGTATACCAGTGGTTCAAATAGTATAGTATAATAAATATAAAACTATATTCAATTTATATTTAATACACTTGCGGTATCATATACTTTTTCTTTATTATCTTGAAGTTTTAGTAGGAAGCAAATTCATAACACTTATTGTGTATTGTAATGTAATGGCTAGTTGTCCCCTAGAAAATAAAATAAAACAGAAATTTTCATATTCAACAGAACATAGGTAATTATTATTTAAATTTTCTTTAATAATGACATAAAAATACATTATTTAACTATTAGTCTTGCGATTATTACCTACTGTCGTTTCTGAAATAACTCACTTTTAACGTTGCGCACTTCATAGTTTTACGATAAGATCTACTCGATCAAACAATCCACGGCATGTCTTTTTTGTAGCTGAATAGGTACTGTGATGGACCACATCCAATGTCGGGTTGAGACGTTAAGACATTATAGTACATAGATAGATAGAGGTGGGAAGGTGGCGACAGCTACAAAAATAATATGTACTTGTATAATATTATAATATACAACTATACAAGCATATGATTTAGAATAGGTTAAGATATATTTTAACAAACTATTATGTACCTACGAAATAAAATTATTTTTAAGAACTCCGAACTTTTTATTTTTTTTCATATTTGAAAGCCAATAAAAGATTTTGAAGTGGTAAACTATGGTAAGTTTATTTAAATCTCTTTTGATTTTTAAAACATTGTCATGTGCAAACTTACTACTTGCGCACGCAACTTTATAAACCAAGATAAGCATATTTTGTAGTTTTATAAATTGGTTTGTCTATATTTTATATGTTGTATATTTTCAGCTATATCCAAAGGTTATTGTAATCAAAGATTAGTTTTATCTATTATAAATTATTTCATGATCAATCGATAACAACTTTATTTTTATGTTTTTTTTTAACTATTTTACCCAGGATTGATCGTGGTCATCTAAATCTTCCAGCCACAGTACTGTTTAAAATATTGTTATTAGGTAACTGTTGGTAAAAACAAATTATCCTCCAAAAAATAAAATAATAGGGCGTCGCAAAAACAACATGATTGAAATGTGGTGGACATTTTTTTTTTTTAAACAGATCGTAAAGCCTAACTGAAAAAGAGTATGGCCTGCAGTATGGGTATTGGTTTTTGTCAAAATAATAATATACCAACTAGCTTCCCTCACCCGGCGTTTTCCGGTTTAATTTGCCAGTAATATATGAATCTCTATTGAGAGCGGGTTAGTATTCAAGTATTCAACTATGCATTCAGTATTCAGATTCAGAACATTGAAATTAAATATGTACCATTGTATACATATCGTTTTGAAAAAATAAATAATCGTCCCTCATAATTAATAGGTACTACATTTATTATTTATTTATAACCAGTTTATACATAAAAAATATTATTTTTTTTCTAATTACAGTTGGTCTTCATTAAAAATATTTCTTCAAACGGAATACCACTAAAGTTTTTTTATTTAAAGAATCTAATCATTTCAGAAATTTGAGAAAATCTTATTAAAATACCTATTTTGTATCAAATTCAAGATTTAATTAGATATTGCTGGTAAGTATAGGTACTGCTTGAAACTTTAAGTATAGTTGTACCAACTACCGATTTGTTACAATAACTAATATGGTAAAATAAATCATAAATTCAGTTCACAGTTTTACACCATTATATTCTTGGCTTGGAATTTTAAACTGAAAATATGTATTATTACATGCAATTTCATTTGCCTCATAAATTTATGTTTATTAAAATAATTAAAGATAAACTGTTTTAATTTTTAAGTCGTAATAAATAACCATCATTATACATATACATATTTGTGTATGTGTGTGAGTGTGTGCGTGTGTGTGTTCTAAATCTAAATAGAGAGGTTCAAATGTTCAATTAAGTAATAATTTTTAATAAGATAAATTGTATTAAATTAATATAGTTATTTTTTTGGAGTTGTCCCCTATATCAATGACGTATATAGGTTATTATTACGCATTGTTTAATTATCTTACAAAAAATATAAATAATTAATTTCTGTGTCTGATGTAAAATGTAATTTATCGTTTTGTTTTGCTAAACTAATTTAATTGAAATAAATTATGTTTATACTTTGAATGTAAATATTATTCACTATATTGAGGAAAGCTTTAATTAATTAAAATGTCTTAGAATATGACATAATATATACATATATAAATATAAATAATATATATATAACTACTTTAGACTCATAAAGTTACAAAAAACATAGATTTATTATTGTACAGATAATAGATACGGCTATATATGTATACCATGCCATTAGTATTTAAGATCTATCAAATCAAGATAACATTTTACAAATATTTTAATAAATTTAAATTTTCAAAAAATCTATGCTGCATTAGAGTGAACAAATTTGAAGTATCTATTGAAGACAATTTTTTTTAGAATATAACAAAATTAATACATTTTTGAATCTTATACATAAACTTTTAAATCTTTAATTATAAATACTGAAAATACTATACTTTAATGTTTAACTATACAAATGTCTTTCTACTTAGAAAACTTCTACTATTCGATCGCAATTTAAAATTAAATATTACAATCTTTAAAAAACATTTACGGGAATTATTATGTAAACAGAATACTCATATATATATATATATATATATATATGTAAAATCTGTAATTTCTTCAATTACAGTTTACACTCGGAAATCATTATGAAATTATATCACGGTGTTGGTTTACATAATAAATGTATGAATTATATTTCACTGAGAGCCGTACTTTACACAGGCAAATATATAGCTGAATATTACTTTTGATTAGTTAAATACTTTACTTGAAAAAGAGTTACAAAGCTTATTGTTGTGGTACTCAGAAATTATAATAATTCAATATTCAAAACTCGTATAACTTTTTTTTATACAAATTTAGTACCTATGAACTTTATAATGCTTATATAATATATTGATTATACGAGTTTCATTGTTCCATACGAATTACGGCTTGGTGTATTATGAATTATTATTATTTTTCATTCATTCCAATATAACGGCAACTAATATTATGAATTACCTATAGTATTTATGATTTGGGCTAAATATAATTTTATCTAAAAACCTAATAATTAACTTTTCGAAATTTTAAACCAAATAATAATACATATTTTATCAATTAATTATCAGTAAAAATATATTATTAATGATGGACATATTTTTAATTTTTATCATTTTTATATTAAATAATAACTTTTCTATTTTCCCACCCTTCATTATGTATATATAGCCATATATACCATAGTGATATGACGTATACACATGCAGCTTGTAACCTCAGTGTTGTGGCCCTGACACTAAACTACTATTAAATTAATTTACAGACAATAGGTATACCTATATGCTATAATGATAAAAACGTTAGATATTTTGTCTAACAATTAATTCCTTTTTTCTAGCACGGACGTGCCAATTGAGTCAAAATTCTTAAAGACCGTATATACAATTGTATAATGAGGCTTTAAATTTTAATCAATTTTTATATGGAAAATGTTGGATACTAAAATTTTCGACCTTAGTATTTTTTTTTTTTATAATAATCGAATAAAAAACTAATTAAGTGTATTGTATACATATACCAGACATACATCTGTAAACCCATAACCTAGCACAACTTGACCAGTCCTGAAATACATCATTATTAGTATATACATATAAGTTATAACTTTACGAGGAAGCGGAGGAACCATAAGAGTTTACACTTTTCAGTGATTATTAAAACCGTATACACGTATTTACGATTTACGTCATAAGGTCGTTTTTTAATCAGATTCTAACCTATTAGATTGTACCTGATTATTATACTTACGTCCTACGCCGGGTCATACACACGAAAATAACGTAATTATTATAATATACATAGGTTAAACGTTAAATTTTGTCAATAAAGCTATACTTTTTTAGCCGAATGAAAAACGCAATGGGCAATGGATATCATTAAAGCAGGGATAGATAAATGTGTATATACTATATGCACATTTGTAAAAAGAGTATATAATTAAAAAATTCTACACGTTATTGTTCTTTTACGGCCGTCGTAAAGTTTATAAGAATGAAAATTTATAATTTTTAAGAGTTTCAGTAAAAGCATAAGGAAGTTGATTTACAATTTTAAAATTAGAAAATAGGTCATGAATTCCATCATCTTGTTCTATAATAGGATTATTTTATATTTCTATTTAAGTTTTTCGCAGATAAGAATTCAGATAGAAGTATTAAATTATTAATTTTAGAACTACTATAATAATGAAGAAAAGACAATAAATAGGGACTATTTATTAAAAATCAAGACTGGAAGGATAATAAAATATTACAAGTAAGAATAATATAATTATTTAGTATGTAGTATTCCTCAAAATTATAAAAATATATTTGATTTTTCCCAAATAATGGCTTATGACATCTATATCCCCGGATCCTCCGCGGAACAAGTATACAGTACATTAAACTGACATCTTTCAATGATGATTGAAATGGTTCATAGACAGTCGATTTGGTACATAACATATTTTACTTTCCGGGGCATTTATAATAACATTAATAAAAATTGACAGGAGATGATGACAGATACATTCAACTCTGTGCAATTACTATGCAAACTATTAACTATAGGTACCATTCGCTATCACACTGCGGCACCTATAGTATACAAAATGTATTTTCATTGCTATACGACATCATAGCCCATAAACAATGTTTAATTGGTTGACCAAGTGATTATTTGCGTAAAAATACATCATTTATACCTCAAACCCCAACGAAATCGCTCAATTTGATTATAATATGGAACTTATTACTTTTCCATCATATATACATAGTTTATACGGTACCTATATATTATACCAATTAACTAACATTGAATTTGAGTATGGCCATGCATTAATATTAATAGGTAGAGGTAGTATGAGTACATAATATTATATTAGTCAGTATAAATAATCAGTATACTATAGGTACTAAATTACAACGTATTTTAAATTTTTAACCATATATGATATATATAATATAGGTACAGGTGGTACAGTATATCGAACTTTTAATTACAATTAATACGCGTGAAATGGAATAATAATAACATTTTGAAGTACGACAATTACCTATTTTTTAAAAATTTAAGGATCTATTGTATTAATATTTAATTATTTTTTTACTCTGTATTTATATAAGTATCTACTATCTACGTCATTACAAATAACACACTCATTATTTAAATACGTAGGTGTATTGATAATTTCAAATTGATTAAATTATATTATATTCATTATAAATTATTAATATAATAATTACAATGCCCTAGCTATATTCAATAAAATGTTCCATATTATGTAAACATATAAATTATATGGATATGCTAAATACAAAGAGCTGTAAAAATTAAAATAGATAAATGATAAATAAACAATTATTTTACGTGAATAAAATAGTATGTTTATATTAATGAAATCTTTGGATCCGAACAAACATTTAATAATTTATAAATGCATGGATGGCAAATATTATTTTAACGACAGTAAAAATGTACTGATGTTTATATGACTTTCAGTTATCAATTTGTGCATCAAAATAAGTTCTAAACAATGAATGAATTAGTGAAACGAAACTTATATTCCAACATTTCAAATTTATACCAAACTAATTTTGCAGACTTGGCCAATCCAAATCCACATATAAATTTATAAAAAATTTTGGCACATCAATTAGAGTTTTGTAAATAATTTATCCTCGTAAACACTCAAACCAGTCGTCATAATAATATAATTATATACATCAAAATGTATTTATATAATTGTAATAAATTATTATTAATGTATTTTATCATATATATCATATACGATATTGAAGAACTTTGCCAGTAGATTCACTGCCTTACGAGTATTATAGGTATTCAGCCATACAGGGTTTTTCCTTTTAAAGGTAACAGGAAATATTTCAATCCAGAAATCTCGGATTGATATGGCTGGATTTTTGAGAAGAGGTAAATAATACAAAAATACACATTTATTGATGATTTTCAATTTTTTTACTGTGCGTACCTATGCGCAATGCAATTTGCATTTTTAAAATAGCAACAAATATTTTTATAACAAATCTGAATAGATCGAATTTTTGAGTCATTTTGACTCCTTAATCATGGTCTAAGACCGAAATTGACTTAATGACATCGAGCAGTTAATGTTTTGATTTAAATTATTAGATTTTTCAACGATTATCCTATAATTATACTCATTTTCGTAAGGTTTGCGTATTTTTTTTCACTCATTACATATTTCTAGACATTAAATTAATTAATTTTAATAATTTATTTGACTTGAAGTATACTTTACCCCAAATTATATTTTATGTATTAGGAAAAGTGCAAAACAAAACAATTTAATACAATTTTTCTGAATTTCTATTACCTATTTATTTAAAAAATTAATTTATACTGTTATAGACAAATTGTTTAACATTTAGCCCAAGATAACACATAACTAAAAAAATATGTGGAATAACATGAAAATTGGAACATTACATATTATGTTTTGATATATTATTATAGGATAGGTAATCGTTGAAAAACGTAATGATTTATATTAAAATATTAACTCATTTTAACATTTGTATTAATCTAGGTTTTTTTTATTAGTAATGTACTAATCAAGTAATGTATACCTATGTAAAATAAATTATGCTTATTCTATTAATGTTTTAAAATATTTTAAATACGTTGAATCTGTGACTATTGGGGACTCTATTAATAATAAAGTAACTCTGTTTTCATTAAAAGTTGAGATTTTGAAAATTTTGATTCTAATGATTTCATTGTTTTTTGTATTTATGACCATGCCTATGCATTATGCACTAAATGACAATTGAAATATATATTAAAATATTGTATGAATTTCCCCCTATAAAAAAGTCTAGGGACGCCATTGCTAAAAACCCTATATTAATCCGAGGTCTCGGGATTGAAATATTTCGTGTTACCTTTAAAAGGAAACACACTGCCTTATATATGTAATAACAAATAATTAGGTATAACTATATTATTCAGTACTACAACAATAAAGAATTTACCATAACTCATGTAATTATTATTTGTTTATTGATTATAAATAATAATATGTTGTGAATATTTTAAGAATAACAATTTAACATATCTGAATTTAATGATAACTGTGAATATTAAATAGGCATTTCTATATAATATATTCGACTACTCGTTAAATTTGTTTGATTTCATTTTTAATCTAAAACACAGCTACAACTCTACAAGAGGAGTTTTTCTGGGAAATGCCATAATTTGCTATCAACCAAATTTTTATTAACATATAATATAATATCCAATACTTGATAAATGCCGATAGTTAATATTAATACATAAAAACTAATATGATGATGATATGATAAATATTCGTGTTACTGAGTTACTAATTACAATTGTATAATAATTGTAGACTGAAGATTATTGGTCGAGCATAGTTATTTTAATGGAAGACTATATATACCATCATATTATGCATATATATTGTACCATACATTATTTAATGGCTATAGCCATGTTTGGTTAGCCTATTTTTCCTTCTGATCAAATTTCTTACCGTAGCTTCAATGGTTCCGACTAGGAGTATTTTTCTACATTTCCGTATTACGTATAATAAATAAATAGTCATTTATTATCTATAATCTACACGATAAGAAGATCTCTCGTCGTGGATAAATATTACTCGACAATGGTTAGATACTATACGAGTATTATGCGGATACTATGATATGCTACATATAAAATGTTATATATATGATACATTGACACTTGTATCTTGTATGGATCAGAAAATATTTAATTTTGGACAGTAGGGCAATGGAAAAAAATAACGGGACACAGGATACATGTGGTACCGCGGTGTTGGTGGGGACATAAATACTAAAATGGATGCACGGTACGACGTTGGGAAGGATATGATATGACTATAAGGATTAGTTTAGGCGAGTTTGGCCACCAATCGTGGAACAAATGTGATGGAATAGGATGAAATAAATGGTTTGGGTATGCTCATACGGATAGATGAGATAAAAAACCAGCCGGGAGTAATCATGAAAATTTAGCTATATTCCTGCGATATAACGATGTTTACTTAATGCTTAAATAAAACTTGAAAGTTGAATTTTAATTTAACTTAAATATTTAAACTTATATCAAATAAAGATTTACTACTGCCGATTACCATTATTTAAAAATGGACAAAGATATAGCAGTGCTTATGATTTTGCATAGACGGTTAAAGGGAAAGGAAAACGCATTGTTTTTATTGGGTTTACTCACTGCGGTATCTACACTCAAAAAAATTAACTCCTTGTCCGAAACCAAAAACATTATTATAAGAACCAAAATTTTTCAACCATGTAATTAATTTAATCAAATGATTTACCACCGCAACTTGTATTCATTAACAATGACTTTATGGCGGAGATAACGGTGTACATTGCAAATGAGACTCCGGGGAGACCGATTAGTACGGAGGTGTGGATTGGACGTGGCCGAGGGTGGCTGAGCACGTACCCGTGCTGTTGAAAGAAGAGGCGAGGAGAAAAAGGACCGATAACTGTCTGATAAACCTCAGAACAGCTGTAGCCATAAAAAAGAAAATTAAATAAACACTAATATTTTTTTAATAAAATTTGGTACTAGTATACTACGACGTAGTACGAACATAATTACGTGACAAAAGTGATCGAGGTTCATTGGAACTGGTAATAGCACAGAACAATAATGATAGACACGCAGATGATCACATGTTTCGACATAATATCTACAAATTAACTTTGACCGTGATAAATAATCAAGAAAAACTATTTTAGCGGAGTATACATATATATATATATATAGCTAATAATACTACCTCACGTTGGGTAATTTTAAAATAATGATCACAATAATACAAACCATACATAATTAAGTGGTGCCTTATTGTGGTGCCGCGTGACTTAAATAATATACCTAAATTGTTGCTATGATAATTAACAATGTAGCAAACAGTGAACAACGACACAACAGTGTGTTTAGAAGATAATAATATACATATATATATAATACCTATATAAGTTGTCTACTATTAAAATGTATTAATCGAATATAATTTACCGCTACCTAAGCCACTTTGGTATTCAAAATGAATTCACGTGACAATGATAGATATGCGTCAATTGTTCGCCAAAAATAGTTCGCACGATAATTGCTCGCGCGTCTAATGTTCGCCTGGAAATTGTTCGAATAAGAAAATTGTTCCTGCATGAATTGTTCATAAAAAAAAAATAATAATAAGACTTGATTATCCCGTAATATATTTTGTAATCTATACGGCAGTAGAAATAACATACTATTTGTTTTAGTATGAAATGTGTTCGTATGTTTTCCACGTTTGTGGATATCAATAATATTAAGTACATAGTTTTTATATTTGTAGTTGAAAATTGTATGCAACACCACGAAGGTAATCCATTGTTGCACGGTTATTATAATCTGCACATATTTTTTTTAAATTTTCACTTTTATTAATTTTAGAATGATATGTTTTTTTTTTGTGTGTCTGACGACAACTTTTTTTGCAGTAAAAGTGCTTCGATTTGCTTATACAGCAACTTTTCTGAAATGAAAGTGAATGTAGATGGTACTTGGGCAAGTCAAAAATCCAACTTTTTTAATACTTTTTGAAAACATCGAAAAAAATGTTAAAAAAATTACGAAAAAACAGGAAATTTTACGCAAAATCACGTTTTTACAAACTACATTTTTTTAAAATGCTCTAACTCAAAAACGAAAAACCGCAACAACATGAAATTTTCACCAAATCTTTATATTGATGTTCTCTATACATGGTTAAGTATTCAAAGTATTTTAATATATTTTGACTTATTAATAGACAATTTAAATTTTCGATTTTTGTAAATTTTTTTTTTTTAAACACCTATAAAATTTAATTGGCTGGCCGAAAACTCTCGAAAATTTAATACAAGATTTAAAATAAGCCTAACTTATCTTCACTAGAAAATATCGGTGATTGTTTCACTCAAATTTTTTTTATAAGCCTCTAAACTCAAATTTGTATAAAATGTGTCAAAATCACGATAATTTGCAAGTTATTTTGTAGATAAAAATTCATAAAATTTTTTCTGTTTATACTTAAGGTTCAAAATTTTGACACTAGTTTGTTCATAAGCTAATCTTCAGAAGTATATAAAAAAAATTCTACCAGACTTAAGGGGAAAAATTTTATGACTGTTTTAAATTTAAATTTTTACGAAATTGCATTATAATTCATTTTAAAACCATAGTAATTAAATACTTATTGTGGTAAAATAAATGATGGTCAAAATTACTGGTTGTATTTTTGTTTGATTTTTGTGACGGGTATGTATTAGTATTAGTATTGTTATTAGTAGATAACTACTCTTCCAGCACACATTGGGATTTTTGTGCCCATTATATAATGTTCGATAACGAGATACGTTATCGATATGGTTTTAAAATGTGTATGTTAAATGTATGTTATTTATACTGCCCTATAGATTGCAAAATATATTACGTGATAATCAAGTCTTATTATTTTTTTTTTTTTATGAACAATTCATACACGAACAATTTCCAGGCGAGCAATTGTCGCGCGAACTATTTTCGGCGAACAATTGACGTGATACCGACAATGATAATATTTTTATTAGTCATTCCATGAGAAACGTAATTTAATTAACGTTCAAATTCCAAAATGTTAAAAGTTTAAAACAGAGTAAAAATAACTCCATGAAATTTTGAGATGACGAAGTTAAAGTAAAATAAATTTACACAAACCTATCAAAATTGGTCATGTTTTATAAAAAAAATCGTTTTATCATTCAGAAACTCTTCTATAACATTTTCATAATCTAAGCTTGATATTAGTCCAATATGTTCAATATTTAGACAAGGAGTTTAACCGTTTCTGGCTTATGGCAAGAAGTCAAGTACTTCTAGGCTTTTTAATTTAATTTTATTTAATTTAGAAAATGAACGTTCCTCACTACAAATCATTTATACAAAAATTCTAAAACACATTATTATGTAAGGAAATATTCCTTTCAGTTTATTTGATTTTAAACATTTGTATGTTCTAGAAATACTTAATTTATTAAGTACTTAATAATAATTAATTACTTAATTTTAAAAAGTTCTGAAAAAGTTGGATTTTTGACTTGCCCAAGTACCATCTAAATTCACTTTCCTTTCAGAAAAGTTGCTGTTTAAGAAAATTGAAGCATTTTTACTGCCCCAAAACGTGATGACAGACACAAAAAAAAAAAAAACACACATCATCGTAAAACCAATAGATTCTATCCCTCCGTTCAGAATCTAAAAAATATAAAGACTTACAACTGACTAATATTGTTAGAATTAATTTTTAAATAATCGTACATGAAAGTATTATTCAAGACACTATACTACTACAGTGTTATTATGTACAAATTGGATAGCGTGTCTGAATTGTAATCTTATTTTCGTCTTTCGATAAGCAATATTGCAATAATACTCATCAGTATCTGTCACCCGGTTTTACCTCGCATAGGTAAAAATAATTTCACTCGCCCAAACGGTACAAATGATGGTCCCCCAAACGGACTATTATTTTTTTGATAAAAATTATTACCTTCGCCCAAATGACTACCGCCTATAACAGCCCTCGGTTAGAGATCTGCTAAAAGAAATGTTTTGTGAGGGGAATTAATTTTTGAAGAATAATTTTGACGTCTGGTTCAGAATGAAATGATTGAAAAATAATAGTTAATTGATCCCTGTCACATACTAACATTGTTCATTTCGTGTTTCTATTATTCTTTAATCTCCCATTGGCTTTGGCTACTAACCACTATATTTTGATTGGTAATGCAAATTTTCAAATAGAAAGTGCGAAATATATCTATAATCTATTCGGCAATATCTAAGCAATTCACTTGAAAATCAATTTTTCGAAGAGTACCTATTCATTTTTTTCATTTCGGAATGTATAGAATGTAGGTATAATGCGTACCTAATGACGTCAATCCAACGTCAATAATTCCGCTCGTTGGTGTTTAAGTTTGACAGATAATAAATTTAATTATACCAGTAGGTACATTTTATTAAGTACACTTCATAATTTTCTTAGATCAATAAATAACAATAAATCGGTGTTTGCTTATTTTCATGTTTGGATCAATAAATCAATATTAATGAATGTTTTGTGTTCTAAATCAGAAAATAACTATCACTAATAAAAACCCAACTTCTAATAAAATCAACCAAATTCTAGCATGAGTAAATTTGAAGGAGAGAGGGGCATTCACCTCCCCTCTCATCACTCTTATTTTTCAAGGTGACACACTGACAAATTGATTTATTTAAAAAATGTAATGCATTAATAATTAAAAATAGTAAATAGTATAAATAATAGTAATAATTAAATTAGTATATGATTAGTATTTTTATTTTTTGCATAGTTTAATGTTGTTATTTTATAATTTATATCTTTATTAATCATTTTACATATTTATCTATCCTCTTATTTTCTGTTATTTATTAGGTATCGATAAAAAATTAAATACTATCCAATATCCATAGTTATTTGCAATAAGAAAAAAAAATCTTACATCGTAACTATACAGCATAGAATTTTTCGTTGTGGTACGATTAGTTGTAAGTAGGTACTCCAAAATTAGTATTATCATCCATTGATACTGGCGATAATGTTGTGCCGATACCCACGTTCGTACTGTCGACAGCCGTAGAAATTTACACATTGATAAAGTGAGTGATCAACATATTTGCCAAATTGATTATTTGATTACCTTAATCGAATGTTTAATAATTAGGCATTTGTTAATTAAATTACAATCTTAATTATTCTTTTAAAACTAAGTAAGTAGGTACCCATGGGGACGCCGAAACAATTTTTGGACCGTGGCGGCAGATCAATAATTATATCATGACAAAGTAATTATTTTACTAGTATATGCATAAGTACATATAATAGAAAAAAAATTTAATTATTTTCTAATTTCAAGTTTTTATATTTTTATAAATATAATAATAAAATAATAATTAATATAATATTGTATTGATTTAGATATAATAATTTTATACTCCTACCCCTGGGGGGGGGATTAGAATTCACCCTCGGTAATCCATGCCCGTCGTAAAAGGATAGTAAAATGGACCTAGAAGAAGGCAGCAGCTCTTCTAGTATCAAGCATAAATTAATTTATGCTTGAATAGCATCCTTAGTAATAATGGATGCTACTGCGATGTGGAAGGCAAGGGGAAACCACCACATTATCATCCCTAGTGTTAAACATTAAATGTTCACAATATTCCATGGTCTCAATAAATAAAACAAATATATCACATGGAAACGTCTTTATCGGAGAGGCAGTTCCCGGCAGGAAGTCATATAAAGTGCTCCAGGTCGTCAACAAGCTAAACTCTTATAAAAAAAAAAAATAGGAACATGGAATGCCAGAACAATGCTACAAACAGAAAAACTAGAAAATGTAAAAATTGAAATGAATTGATAAAATATAGAAATATTAGGTTTAAGTGAAACAAGATGGGATGGAAATAGTGATTTTACATCAGATCAGTACAGAATAATACACTCAGGAAAACAAAAAGGAAAAGCCGGAGTAGCAGTGGTATTAAACAGTAAATGGGCACAATCAGTTATCGGACAAGCCACAATTTCTAACAGATTAGTAATGGTGAAACTAAGATCATATCCAAATGACATAATTATATTACCTACTATATATGCCTACATCAAATGACGACATCGGAAAAGTTGAAAAAGTTTACGAAGATATAGAAGAACTTTTAAATCTAACAAAATAGAAGGATAATCTCATCATAAAGGGTGATTTTAATGCAGTCATTGATGAAGGATTAGATGGAAAAGAAGTTGGAAAGTATGGATTAGGGAAAAGGAATGACAGAGGTGATCGACTACTGGAGTTTTGCAGACAACATGAGTTGATTATCTCTAACACTTTATTCAATAATCATAAAAGAAGACGATACACTTGGAAGATGCCTGGAGATCTTGGAAGATACCAAATAGATTTTATACTAGTTAGGAATAGATTCAAAAATCAAGTCAAATCATGCAAAACATACCTAGGTACGGATATTAACAGCGACCATAATCTTGTAATGATGAAATGCGACCTAAAATTCAAGAAAATAAAAAACCAAATAAGAATACCACAAATGGAACTTAAAAAATACCAGAAATAGCAGAAAAATATCAAAATACGAGTAAATGTGATGAACAAATCAACTGCCAAAAGAACCTCAACCTTGAAATTAATGAAATATCTATAGAAAATCGTTGGAAATAAAGAAATCCATTACCTTAGCAGCAGAAAACCTCTTAGAAAGAAAAAAACAAGACCCCAAACAAAAATGAATAACTGAAGAAATAATCAATGACATATAAAAAAGAAGAGCGCTTAAAAATAAAAATGCCCCAGATAGTAGGTATAAGAAAATATAGGTAACTGAGAAATAAGATAAATAGAGAAACGAGGCACAGAATTACTGCAATACGCCGGCAAGAAGACAAAAGAAGAACTATTTAAATTAATACATGATATATACAATACAGGGACTATTCCAAAAGACTTTTACAAAAGTACTGTTGTAAAATATATATACCACTATAATAATTTTGTCAAATAAGCTAATATTATATATAAAAGAAACATTTGTAAATATATAAAAGTATTATATAACATATCTAACGTAAGCATATTAATTTT
>JAIPRK010002394.1:0-20948 GCA_025469195.1 Chaitophorus viminalis | reverse complement strand
TGTTTTAAATTTAAATTTTTACAAAATTGCATTATAATTCAATTTAAATATAAAATACTATATTATTATATACACATTTTAGACAAACATATTAACTCCGTTCAGAATCGTTATTCGTATACAATGAATCCATTGTAATAATGACCTATCCTATAAACGAGGTACATTCCATCCCCAACTGTACAGCAAAGCGAGGTCCACCCGTTCTTTTTTTATACTAATAATTATATTTCCATGGAAAATAACTAAATATAATAGGAATTAAATTATTAGTATTATATCATATGTACAATTTTTTTTATTAAATAAAAATTGCAGCCCTTCATGAAAAATTGAAAAAAATATGGCCCACACGGTTAAAACGGTTGCCGACTCCTGCTCTTAAGGATTGCATTTTAAACAATCCTTTCTTAGCGGATGCTTGTACGTCATTATAGCCATCTGTATGTTAAATTTCAGCCCGATCCAACCAGCGGTGCCAATCACCGGATCAATCAGTCAGTCAGGGTGCATATTTTACGTATACAATAAAATATTATATAATAGAATACTATTATGCTGGACATACACTAGATCCAAACCGACTAAACCGATCGAATTTTTTCGG
The DNA here is from genome assembly GCA_025469195.1 of Chaitophorus viminalis. Classification (NCBI taxonomy): domain Eukaryota; kingdom Metazoa; phylum Arthropoda; class Insecta; order Hemiptera; family Aphididae; genus Chaitophorus; species Chaitophorus viminalis. The sequence continues at coordinate 20,341 of JAIPRK010002394.1, read as the reverse complement.
ATACAACTGCATTCACTGTCCCCAAAATTTCATTCCGAACTAATTGTTGACCATTTTAATATTGACTTATGTCGTTACAATAACTACAAGATACCGCGTATTGTGTTTTCTGAAATAATTTTTCGACAGTTAAATTGAATTAATATTGTATTTGTATTAAAAAAGTATAGGTCTTTGGATGACGAACAGGATTATTTTTCATTGGATAGCTCCATTAACAAATCTCGGAAAAGATATTGCAATTTGCAGATACATGATCTTTGGCAACAACGTGATGAGTGTGGCAAATTTCAAAATGTGTGTACAGTTTTAAGAAAATTATTCATCCAAATATTGTACGATAACTTTTCAGTGGATATATTTTTATGTTTGACTATATTATGCAATATTGCAATCAAAGACGATTTGACAAGATATTTAAATGTTATTGTTTATTTTAATGTCCCATTGAGAATGAAGAGAAATTAGCTGTTACTCTCAGATAAATCAGAATAAAATATTTGTTATTTAAATTCATATCGGGTGCGTTTCCACCATCACGCGGGCATTCGTATAAGCTTTAAATTCGTCGTGGGTCACATGTGTTTTATTATAATGTTCATAATTATACCTAATAATTTTAGTGTCATTTCTTATGTTTATACAGCTGAACACCCAATCCTCTTACACAGACTATAAAATTATACATAATATAAAGTAATGGAGGAAAATATATAGTGTATAATTGCTCATGTAACATTTTCAAGCATAATAAATAAAAATGATTTATCGTTATACTTAATGATTGTTACCATTATATGGCATTATTATCATATATATTATGTACTTTTATTCGAATTACATTTTTTGAGATAGAGAGCCGTATTATAATATTATTCTAATCTATTCGAGTAGAACATACGATAACATTGACAATATTCAAATCTGTTTCAGTCAAGTCGTAGGATTGATTTCTTTTAGGAATACTTCGATCGGCAAAACGTCACGTTGAATGCTTAAATATTATATTATATATTACACGTGTGTACATATTTTATGGTCTTCGGAGTGCAGGGGTTGAGTGGTGTGTACTAGGATTTTTTTTAAAACAAGAGGGTGATCATTAAGAAGTTATAATTAAAATCACATTTTTGTCGTTATAATCGTTTTTTATATTTTTTTCTGTTTCAAATTCGAATCCAAAACGTACACGTACAATGATTTATGCATATGTAAAATAAAAGGGTACATTACGATTGCGCGTGATTGACTTTTTTTTTACGTTTCGATTGTGCGTGATTTTTCGGTGCACTGCGGGCATTTCGTTTGAACACACAAAAAAACGTGTATGTACGCATGAAAAAGTATAACGCAACGTCGCTATATTGTATACATATTATAGATTTATTGGGGGAATACGTTTTTCATATTTATGTACATAACATTACGCACAATAATAGAAAAACAAAATAATGAAACGTTATTGACTATTATACAAACCGTGTTGCGCGTATAGTCCCGCCGCCGTGTAGTCCGATACACGCATCCATCCTTCGGTACAAGATGGTTCGGTCGGTCGCGCGCCAACTATACACGTGAAATATATTCACAATTACTTAAACCACCCCGACAACGGAAGTAATAATAATAGTCTCCCCGTGGCAACTACAGCTTCGAAAACGTACACAATATACGTACTTGCAGTGATAGAACAAAATAGAGCTTTCTCTCTCGTGCTGCGCGACAGATAGATTTTTAGTGTACAATATCTTGTCGTTCGATCGCACTGATCAAAATACACGTCATTTATACTATAATATCCAGCTGTAGGGCCCGGAACTTGATACATTTGCATCTTTTTTTCTGACGCTTACATTCGAAGTTCGTCTTTTTTTCCGCAAAAAAATTTGATTGGTTTTTTTTTTCTTCATTAATAAAAGTCTCGAACCAGATGGCAGGACGTGGTAAAAAAAGATTTAATAATGGTCCATGAAAATGTGCAAATAGTGGATGTGAATGATAGGGATCGATGGAATGGAATAGTATGGAGGCCACACTGGGCCTACATGGTCCGCTAAGCTGTTAAGAAGGAGAAGAAAAAGATATTTACAATCCATACAGAAAAGCACAATAAATAAATTGGATGATATAATAATAATAATAATAATAATTGATTGGCTTAAGAGGGGAAACCGTCCATCAACAGTACATCCTGTTTAATTTGGTAGTTTTATATGAAAAGACCATTTTTTTTTTTTTTTTGTGTTAGGTAAGAACGTTTCTTGGCCATTTTATTTTCAATCTCCTTGAAGGGTTTCTGAGAATGGTTAAAGAGTGCATACGAGAAATGAGAGGGTTTTGATTTGACTATAATTTTGAGTGGAACTTTTTGTAGTATCGAGTTGCTATTTTATTTACTGTTGTTTCATGTTACATAGAATTGAATGGTACAATTTTTGTTTTGCATTTTTTTTGAATTTTTAGGAAATTTTATGCTTGACAGTTATTTTTATTATTTTTGATTCATTTTATTCATTTTTGAACTTTTTTTACATACCTACAATTTTACATACTCACATTTTCCATGTTGAAAGTTCCATTTTATTTTAACACATTCAATTTACATTTGCTTATCGATTATCGACGCTCATTTTCTTTATCGTTTTTGTTGTCAACCTACAAAAATTTATAATCATATATTTATTATTATATAATATAATCGCCGATCTTTTCCGTTTGAAAATATTAAACACACTTTAATCGTTCAATGCAACACATTTATCGTTTAAAAGTATATAAGTACATACATGACATTTAAATTGTTTAAGGAATATAAACATATTAATATTTAATGTATAAAAATTAAATTAAAAATTACAATTTATGATGCATGAATTGTATAAAACGTAATTTTTTGATGTTTTATACGTCATTTTAACATTTTTTGTGTGCATTTGTTAAAGATTTTTAGATCATCAAGTTCCGGGCCTTAATTTTAGGTAATTCAATATATTGCCACACGTGCAGTCATATCACATCGAGCCGTAGCTAACCGCATATAAAAACATACCTATTGCACATTATAATAATGTAAAGTCGTCCGAAACGTTTTTTTTTACTCGCGCAGTAGTATAGATCATTGAAATATCGCTGTACATTCACGTCATAATAACGGTCAGAATAATTATTATTAATGTTAGTCGTTGGTTACAAAGAACATTATACTATTGTTGGTACGAACTACGTTTCTAGGGGACCTTATTTATGGTACTGTTAACGTGTTCGTAATATTATCTCGACCGAGTTTAGCTGCAACATGCGTTCTTGTTATTTTCACTTTGAACACCACCGCGGATCCCTTAACACCGACTCGTGGCCCTTTAGGGTTCACCCGTTGGGAACCGCACTTGCCTAGGCAAATCCTCAAGTATTCGTTCTGGAGGATTCGAATCTTATTTATTTCTGGTGAGAGAGACTAATGCCCTTACATGGACAAGCATAAATGATTAGTGGTCGAATATTGAGGGGAACGGTAAGATGGATTGATTTATTGGACGGTTTGATTTATATTTCATAGTTTACTCGAGTCTCGAGGGTTATGAATATATAGTTATTCTCACTCTGACACAGCCTCACGTTAAAACGCAATTTAAAACGTGTGTGTGTGTGTGTGTAAGTTGAATCATAAACGCGTAAATGTAACTACTTCGAAGGGATGTAAATGTATAGATACAATAACGCACACACGCATCATAATTTTTTTTTATTAGCTTTTCATATTTTGCAACTGTTTTCAAGCCTACTCTAGATTCTACAACCGTGTGGATCGCACGTCAATAGTAGTGTACATTTTTCACCTCATATAGTAACCGGATAGAAAAATTGTATAAATATCTATAATCTATAATATATAATCTACATATATTATGTAGTATATACATATATAACATACATACATTCGTAGAAATTCGTACAGAAAAACCAAACTCTATGCCCAACTTCTACACACTTACCTATTCAAAAAAAGTGATTTATAAAATTATTAAAACGATAAAAATGTTATTTGTTTCAATTCCTGCTTCACCACTGCAAGATGTTGCCATTTTAGACTGGACCTTTATAGATTGTGGACCTTTAAATATATATGTTAATTTGTGTAAGTAACTTGAAAAATATACCGATCTGGGGTAAAAAGTTTAAAACCATTCACCATTCAACCATAAAATTTTAAATTAAACTTTGCCGTACTTTGGATTTTAGGTATTAGCACCAGTGCATACATACACGTACGGTATAAATACTATCGTTATCGTGTTCAGCGTAAATTAAAAAAAGAAAAAAACTACGTACACAGTGATATATAGAGATTAGGAATATTTTATATTATATTTCGGCTTCGGCGGATAACATGGTTAAAGCGTTGTATATATATAGTGTGTCTTTACGCACTATTGTTCTTCAAAAATTGCTCTTTGAGCAGCACAAAAAAAAAAAAGAAAAGAAAAGAAAAAGATACCTACATATAGATAAAACCATCGCGAAATACAATACGAATAAAAGTCGTTTTAATCGTAAGTAGTGACCACCGCCGACCCTCTAAGTGCACCCTCTTTTATTACTTTGGACGTGAAAAGGATAAATAAGAAAAAAAAAACTCAATATAGTTACATTTATTTTTTTTTCTCTCCTCCTCCCAACCCTTCAATTGTCCCGCTTCCGTAGTACCTGCATAAGCCCGGCGACGATTCTTTATGTTGCCATGTATATCCGTTTGTTTTTACGAGACCCCGGAACTCTTCGGGTTTGGAAAATAATTTAATGCCATAGGTACTACACCTATATACACGTATTATTTTATACCTACCACGTCATCATGGTTCAATGTATAAGTGTAACACGGAGACTTTCGGCCAATAAAGTATAATGTATAATAGCTTTTTACAGACGTGAGCCAGTGGTAGAACGACAATCAAATATTGTATTTAGCAAAGTTTTCAGTGGCTTTTCTCAATAATTTTAATATTTTTCGTACACAATCATCACTATATTTGTTTACAGAATTACTATTGTAGACAATCTTAGTTAATATACTTTTTAACTCGTCGTCCGAGACTAAAGAACAGTTATTAATCATTTAGACATTTATGATTTTTGATTTTTTTCAAAATTCCGATGTTAATAATTAATGGTTGAAGTTCTTGTTTCTTGTTTCTTAGATAAGTGTACTCGGGTGTGGACAATTTTCACAATAATTCTTTTCCACATTTTTTCTTATATAGCGTTCATATTTAATTTAATATTAATTTTACGATTCGTGTATACGATTATGATGAAAACACGTAATTATTTTTAATTCTTAATATTCTCCGGTTTAGATGCATAATAATATTTCGGACGGGCAAACTAGTGTACGGAGAGCTACTCTATAACAATGAGATGATCAACAAAACTATATTTTCAGTGTCTCTCCTAGTTAAAGTTTATTCGGGAATTTATTAAATATTTTTCATCATGTGCGTTGAATTTTCACTCGTTGAAACGATTTAATTTATATTTAAAAATAATGTTGTCGTTCTCTCATATTGTATAATACGCAGGTAAATAGATTTTCGTGATTCATTATCATTTCAACTACCAAAAATAATCGTGGAATATAATTTGCATTCGATCTTAGGAAAAAAATTTAACCGTGAATAATAATAACTACATCTATAATGTGTATTATATGTATATTGTATAATGTATATATTATTATTTTTGTAGGATTTGAAAGAAAAAAAATTTTAATTAATTACCTACTTTTGTTTAAGTAAAATAGGTGTACTAATTGGTTAATTATTGGGACATATTTTGTACACCAGCGGACGGACAACGTTCAAACCGTTCGTTTTTAATTTCGATTTAACGAGATCCCTCTAGTCCCAAATACAGCAACGTTGCCATGCATTTGCGACAAAAAAAAAAAAAAAATACACGTCCGAAGTTAACAATTAATTCCAAACCGTACCTACCGGCAAATCAATCGCACTCAAATACTCAAATACAGCAGTGGTGGTAGATTAATCTACGATATTATATCGAGGGTGAATTGACAAGGAGTGGCAACGATTTTTTTTTCTGTACTCCAGACCCTCCTTCACATTTATGTTTGTGTCCTGATGATTGATGTCTCGGGTTCTTGATATTAATTCCCGGAGCTAGTACGACTATAATTTTCCGAGCCTTGCCGCACGTTCGGTTCTCTGACTAGAATCGGCCGTGTACAGGTAAACAGAATATTATATTAGCGCTCGTGCCTCAAAAATAAGACACACAAATCAAATAATATTTGTGATTTTCCTACCATTTGTGTGTCGGCAATTTAATTTGGGGCTTAAAATGTTCATCAAGGAAAACCAGGATAACCTATATGTTGAACACAGACTTATATTGCAGTTTATTGCACCAGTTTATGTATTTCGTTTGTATTCGATTTTAATAGTAATATGTAACACATATATTATATACTCTACTATATTAAAGACCTGGTTTGAATAATATTGCATGAGATTATAAGATTCGAAATTTAATCTTATCATTCCGGAAACGCGGGAATACGTAAACACGAATTGTACGAGTAATAATTATATAGATAGACATTGAGCTGCAACAAAAAAAAAACGGATGTATATTTACTATTTAGTATAGATACTATGAAATGAGAACAAATGTTGGACGTAATGATCGCTCGAAAAAAATTTCCAAATAAAAATAAATTTACGTGTATGCATTACACCTATTATGTATGTATTCATAATTCAGTGTCTAATCGAGGGGTGGGGGACGCAGGAGACAGAGTTACTCTTCATTTTTTCTCCATATTTGTACCCCTTTATTTTGTACCGATTACTTTTAGATTCATGTGGGATGCTAATTGTTCGCCACTATACTTAGAGTCAGTTTTTAATTTTTTTTTTTTTTCCAATTCGACCATTGATTTATAATACGATACTGTGAGTTATACATATACGTGCATTTGCTAACATTGATTCGGATAGGTAAAAATGGTAAAATTAGAAGCTAAAGAAATGCTAATTGAACTCGTAACAAAAATATAAATAAATACCAATATTTATTGTTAAACAATAAATAAAGTATATACACCAAACTGGACGTATCTGGTCGACTGTATAGCATTAATTAATGTCTTTGCGTTTTTATCGAGAAATTTGGATAAGAAGGTCCGCATGTATCGAACAAATGAGCGATAATGTTGCGAAACCATCGAAAATAATACGCATTATACACTCACGGGATAATAATATGATGCCGATAAACTTTTCTTATGTTTTATGGCCCGGTCGTATCTATAACCGTGTCAAGAGAAGCTGATGGCAAACAGTCGAAGTGAGATTTCTAACATAATAATAATAATATACACAGTAAATTACCTCGCACTCGTTTCATTCGCCAACCCGAAATAACCGCAGTGATCTTGTGATATCATATGACACATAATATATTACGTCTGGACACTGTATTTAAATGCTGTTTACTGTTCGTCCGCTAACGCAAGAAAATTAATAAATAAACAGGTATATACGCGTTTTTTGCGGTTCCAAGTTGGATAAGCTTTAAATATTTTTACATTATACATTTCTCGAACAATAAACATCGCCGTTAGTAATAATATTATTTTTAATCCTCAATTGATCATCAACACTATTGTAATGTTATAATATAGTGTCACTGGTTATAGTGGAATATTATCGATAAACGTTTGTTTTCAATATTGCACTGTAATCTGTAAGTACCAAGTAGTGTATTCTATGTAACGTTATAATAACGTGTGCATTCAAATGTTGATGTACCGCACTATACATTTTCGTTTAATCTTTTTGAAAAATATTATGTATATCTGTGATTGAAAAAAATGCTCAAAATAATGCATTTTATGACTGTCGAACAACCATTACTATCGCGACGGCATTTTTCTTTTCTGGTACGAAATTTATTTTTGTACTTTGGAAAAAAAAATCAACCATTATATGTACGCGCCGACACACTTTTATACAACATTCGACTGAAAAGTTACCAACGCATTACCATTAACAACATACACACACACACACACATACATAGGTGAGCAAAATAAGTTATAATGATCAATTATTATTTTCATATGCGTGCTCGCGCAGTAGCAGTTTATTCCGTTTTCATAGAATATTGCTCGTTTGCAGCATACTTACGACAATTTTTTATTTTATTTTTTCAAATCGAAAACTTTTCTATAACAAGTTCGTCTTTTCCAACAAATGAACACCACAAAATAAATGAATAATGAATATACATTATAATATGTACCTATACGTTATAAAATGATTTATGTCATGAATTTATGTACGATGAATGATGACGATGATGAAATAGTGTTGAATATTTACATACATTATCGTCTTTGGGAAATGTTTGCTTTTTCGAAATTGGTTACCGAAATACATTATAATAATAGCATTCTAATACGACAAAATAATGATTTTCAGATAATTTTTGCATTTCAATGTTGTAGGATGAAGTGACGGATAATATTATGGTTTTTATTGAGGAAGTGGGAGCAAAAGCGGTTGACCTTATAAAAAATCACAGGAAACGAATGCAGTACAGTACATAATAATTCGAATCTTATAAATGTATAATGAGAAACGGTCTGTTTGCGAAGGAAACGATAACAAATGTAGATGTTATAGATACAGTGGGACGAAATAAAAAAAATGAATACAAAAATTCCGATGACCATAATATAATACAGTATACAATATACAGTGAGAAATGTATTTGATCGTGATAGATGGTATATAGTGGATAATAAGAGTTTCAAATTGTACAGCGTCCCTGATAAAAAATAGTTGGACCGGACCGCATCGTGAAGATGTTTGTAGTTCTCGCATTTCATATTGGAAACGTAATATTAAGTTATTTTTGATACTTATTTCAAATAGAAGTAGGAAATTTAATCATTTATCGCGCATTTAAAATGTAAAAAAAAACAATTTTATGCAACGGGATAAAAATAATTTAAAAACATTTTAACTTTCTGAAAACCATTGTTTAAAATATAATTTTGCAATTCGATTACTAATATTATTATAATCAGGGCCCCCACATCAAATTCTGTGCCCCTGTACTAAATATTTGTCCGGGCCTTTAGAAAACTTCCAAGGATACAATTTATCATAGGGCATAGATTATTAATAATTAAGATTCATAAGCATATTGTCTGTTTTATTTGATTATTACAATATTATCTTGTTGAAGCCATCGCATATATATCGTATGTTTATATATGTACATCATAATTTATGATTCATACAATTATATTTTACAATAATATTTACTTATATATAAATATAAGTAAGTCGTGTTAGTTACACTATTTATAACTCAAGAACGGCCAAATTGATTTAGCTGAAAAATGATGGGGAGGTATCTCAGAACCATACCAGACATAAGATACATTTTATCCCGTTCCCGTGGAGCGTGACATAAAACGCGATGGCGATATACGATAACGATTGTACAATCGCTAATTTATAATTATACTCGCGGTTGCCATAGATGACCTTGTTTTATTTATATTTAGAAATTGTATAACTAACACGACTTGTATTATTTTCATTTTTTTCACTTTCCATTTTCCATGTCATTTTTGATATTTGAAAACATTTTAAGAATGTGGTTTATAACTAGATGCACCACTGAAGAGTACAACCCATGCACCCCAAAATACATGGCCAATAAAGAATCATTAAAATACTTGAATTTTTACTCATATTTATCATCATAATAAAAGTAGAATCCAAAATCAAAATTTATTGCTTCTAAGGCAGAATAAAATTCGCCGGATCAGCTATATTTTAAAAGTATGAAAAATACTATTCCCGAACCACTGAAGGTAGGGGAAAAAAATTGATCAGAAGAAAACTAAGGCTAACCAAACATGTTTATATATACATATATATCATATTAAAAAGTGTGCCCGGCCAATACTGTTCCTTGCGAAGCCGGGTAATTCAGCTAGTTTAATATAAAATAAGTATTCCTATTAAAATTTCTAAAATTGCAAATTATTTTCAAAGGGCCTCCCTTTAAACAGCTGGGCCCCTATACTCCAGCTCCTCCCACCCCTTGTAAAGGCCCTATTTTTAATGAAATAAAAATTGCATTTTTTACTGTAAATTTTTTTTTGCCTATAGATCGATCATGTGTGCGTACGTATTTATAGCGTTTGTTCTACCATATTATTATAATATAACATTTTCATTACGTTTTCACGTGGAACGCGCGTTACGTCGTCGGTTTAATCAATACGATATTGTACTGTAGTGGTGCGTATACGCACAACGACTGCATCGGGGCGAATATAAATTATTATTATTATTATTATTATTATTATTATTATAACAACATTCGTGTTACAACCGCCGAACAAGCAATTAGTTATCTCCGATCAAGTGTGCAGAAACGCAAAAGAGACGCGCGCGTATACGACGTACAAGCAAGATCGACTCAGGGATTCACTTTTGTCGCAGATGGAATTTCAGAGTTCACCCTCGTCGCCGCCAGCCAGAATGCACTATTACCTACTCCCTTTCGCGTCACGTTTTCGTCGTCAAAAATTATTCGCTCAGTCCCCCTTATATACGTCCCGTTTCATGCAGTCGTGCGTATTGTCAATGAAAATCCCATCTTTTTCTTTTTTTTTTTTATTTCGGAACCCGCACCGCTCCAAGTCCGCCGTGCCATCGCGTCCATGCACTGCAGTCGTATTAAAAACAAGTGCGCAATGGATGGGGCCATCATCGTTTCGCCTTCATAAGATCGACAATGGTCCCGGTGGTAACCGTGGCAACCAGACTGGTGGGCATTTTCGGGCAGATATGCCACGAGATTACATATATCATTTATATTATATATTATTATACATATGATATAAAATAGAACTAAATTTTTCGATGGAAAATTCATACTGAAATTTTGATCATGAGACTATCGTCTGTAATCTTCAAACTGTTTAAAATTAACAAAATCTGACCAACTAAAACTACGTATGTTGTATATATAATACACAATATAAGACAATTCTCCAATATTATGGTTTGTTAGTATGGAGTGGCTGTGCAGATAATGCATTAAAACCACTTGAAGTTCAACAAAATATTGCTTTACCTATGTTTAAAAAAAATAAAAATATTAATGTGGTTCAACTTTTAAAAATTACAAAGAACTTAGAGTTCTACCTTTAAGGTATCTGTACATGCAGTTTTCCATTATGTTTCAAATTGGTACAATTAGTGTAAAACAATTTGATAAACGGGACAATAGGACATATGACATGTGTGTATGGTACACAAAAAAGAATATAAAACAAAAATTCGTAGATTACTCAGGTCCAACTAATTTTAATAAAATGCCACTATTCACCAAAAAATTTATTTTCAATAATGTAAGTAATAAAATCAACTATTTGTCAAACAAAAAAATTATTGTAAACTGGTTATTACTTGAATTGTAACCATGTCATATATGAATTAGTATTATATTGTCTATTATGTTTAAGAATAATATTTAAATTTAAATTTTATAAAATGTACTGAATATATTTAACTCATTTATCCCGCCACAAGCTTAACTTAATCTTAATGGGATAAATTAAACGTAAATACATTGTTTTAAATTTCGTTTTAATTTAGTTTAGTATTCGATTAATTTTGAATGTATAACAATTTACCTATCTGTTTTTTCTTAATAAAAAAAAAATTTATTTCATTATATTGTACGCCCAATGATGGTGATTCGCCACATAAATTTAAAAATCAGTTTTAGAAATCCAACGAAATCGTACAAAACACGTCTGCCGTTATTTTTCGACCCGCACACATGTGCGTGACGACATAATGCAATTTTTCCCTAATGCATAGGTTTTAGATTCCGAACGGAGTGATGGAATCTATTGATTTAACAATGATGTGTTTTTTTTTTTTGTGTCTGACGACACCTTTTTTGGCAGTAAAAATGCTTCAATTTGCTTAAACAGCAACTTTTCTGAAAAGAAAGTGAATGTAGATGATACTTGGGTGCGTCAAAAATCTAACTTTTTCAATACTTTTTCAAAAAATCGAAAAAAACGATAAAAAAATTACAAAATAACTGGAAATTTTACGCAAAATCACGTTTTTACAAAATACATTTTTTTTTAAATGCTCTAACTCAAAAACAAAAAACCGAAACAACATGAAATTTTCACCAAATCTTTCAATTGGTGTTCTCTATACGTGGTTATACTTTCAAAGTATTTTGACATATTTTGACTTATTTATGAACAATTTAAGTTTTTTATTTTTGTAAAATTTTTTTTTTTAAACATCTATCAAATTTAATTGGCTGGCCGAAAACTCTTGAAAATTTAATACAAGGTTTATATTAAGTTGAACTTATTGGAACTAAAAAATATCAGAGATTGTTACACTCAAATTTTTTTTATAAGCCCATAAAGCTCAAATTTGTTATTTTGTAGATAAAAATTCATAAAATTTTTTCTGTTTATAACTAAGGTTCAAAATTTTAACACTAGGATATCCATAAGCTACTCTTCAAAAATCTTTAAAAAAATTTCTACCGAACTTAAAGTAAAACATTTTATGACTGTTTGAAATTTAAATTTTTACGAAATTGAATAAAATTGCGATTTATCCTCAAATGATTTTAAATATTTGATATAATTCAAAAAGTATGAGTCGCAGAAACATGAAATTTTTATCAGTTGTTAAGATAGATATTTCCTTTGTGTCATATTTTTTTCAAAATATTATATTGTATTATATTGATTTTTAAGCCACTTATAAGCATTTAAAATATTTGATTTTTTTACATTTTATTTTTACTATCGATGATAAAAAAAATTGACTGATACAAAATATACTTGAAAATTTAATAGAAGATTCCACAGAAGTAGTTATTATTGTTATTCAAAAATTATTAAAATTCATAAGCACAATTTTTTTTTATAAGCATTTGAACAGCGTATATTGACATAAAATTACATGTATAATATAATATAATATAATATATAAAATTCTAGACTGACAAATCATATCGGTTTTTGAAATTTGCTCTATCTCAAAAACGAAAAACAATAACAACTTGAAATTTTCACCAAATTTTTATATTGGAATTCTCTATACATAGTTAAGTTTTCAAAGTTTTTTGACATATTTTGACTTATTTATAGACAATTTAAATTTTTGATTTTTGTAAGTTTTTTTTTTTAATTATCTATAAAATTTTTTTGGCTGTCCGAAAACTCTTGAAAATGTATTAAAGGATTAACTATAAGTTATACTAATTGTAACTAAAAAATATCGGAGATGGTTTCACTCAAATTTTTTTATAAGCCCATAAATTTCAAATTTGTATAAAATATGTTAAAATCGCGATGAGTTGCAAGTTATTTTGTAGTTGAAAATTCATAAAATTTTTCTGTCTATAACTAAAGTTCAAAATTTTAACACTAAGTTATCCATAAGCTACTCTTCAAAAATATATAAAAAAATTTCTACCAGACTTAAAGGAAAAAATTTTATGACTGTTTGAAATTTAAATTTTTACGAAATTGCATACTATTGCATTATATTTCAATTTAAATATAAAATACTATATTATTATATACACATTTTAGACAAACATATTAACTCCGTTCAGAATCGTTATTCGTATATAATGATATCTTTCATTGCATTCAAATTTAACAAATCCATTGTAATTATGACCTATCCTATAAACGAGGTGCACTCCACCCCCAACTGTACAGCAAAGCGAGGCCCATCCGTTCTTTTTTTTTTGCATTTATATGTATACTTGTATATATATAAACAATGCACTTGAACGTTTATTCTCGCATACTTCTAAGCTTGGCCCGTTTCGCGTGCGCAAATAAATGTCACGCACGTTATTCGAGCCTGCAGATGTAATTATACATATATTAGAAGTGTATATATACACGAAGTCCCTAGCAGGAGTTTCAACAATATAGTATACCTAGCTGTTGTACATAATATTATGTTTGGTACACTTTTCAAGTTAATCGGACTATTTGCCAAACCGTTTGGAAGAGTTTAATAATTTATTTTCAACACCACGTGTGCTTGAAGAATTTTAAACGTTGGCAAAATCGCTGCGATTAGTTCAATGCTTTCAACAAAGGGCCGTCGAACCTTATTTTTAGATTAATAATGATCATGACATTTTGCACGTACATCGAACCGACCGTACCCAAACACGCAAATATTTAGCGGATCAATGTTTGTGCGTTCAAATACGTTCGATTGAGCAAATGCACTCTGCTTATAAGTACTTATTTATGATTTCATATTTTCGATATGCAATTATATTATTTACTTGAAAAGTGAAATGTCAAATTCGACAAGTCTTAAGACCAGAGCTAAAGATATGTATGTACATATTATTATATTAATAAAAATGTAATATCGTAAATGCGGTACATTTTCTTACACTACACAGATATAACATCATGTATACCTGTGACTTTTAAATGGTACATATTATTACTATTATTATTATTATTGTTAATATATAAATATTATATTATGTGGGTAAAACGTATAGTAAACCACATTCGTATAATATAGAAACGAACTCAAATAATGTCGTCAAAGGTATATTATTGATTGTTTGGAAATAACACTTAAACGTAGCCTTTCCTGCTTGCATTAAATGTTCAAGACTTGAGTATACATAAAATTAGTCGTGTTATCAGAATAAATACAAACTATTTTCGAACCGAGTTCCAAAGTGATTCACGGTCTTTTTTTTCCCCCGTTTTAGAACGACAGAAACTTGTACGACAAATATAAAATCGAATGTTCGGACTCATAATGCTTGTTTGCTATTCAAGATCAACATCGTTAACATCACAGCAAGCCATTGGAGCATGAAACGGTCAGATCGAATAGTGTTAATCAACGTACCGCCAACTTATCACGAATGATTGAATGGCACCATTGATTTTAGAATAATATACTAATGCATATTCTAAAATCAATAGTGGTACCTGTTTAAACGTATGTATAATAACGTATGTTCTACGCATCATAAGGTCATTTCGAAGAGCACGCGTTCACTTCGTGCCCACGCGATCCGGCTCTTTTTATTATTTTTATTTTATTATTTTTCCCTAATATGTTTCAAGACCAAAAAAATCATTAGTACACTAAACGGTACATTTTGAGAATGAGGACTGCGTTGAGAACGTACCGCTTAAGAGAGAACATTCAATCAATTCGGCAGCTTAACAACAATGGATTTCGACATCTCACGATGCATATTATCTAGGTTTTGGTGTTTGCAAAACAGAAACCTATGACATTCCACTGTTTTGTTCAATTATCGTTTACTAATTAATAATAAGGCCAGGGAAATGTTAAAAACGTAATTTACCAAAACACGCATAGTATTGTATACAATAACGGTGCTCTATGTTTTAGAAATAATGGTAACACATTTAAATGGGATTTTTTTTTTTCATTTATTCGTTTGCTTTTATCTTGCTATATCACAAAGGGAGCATTGTGTAACAAGTTTTACAATCTATTAAAAAAAATTAAAAAAAAAAACCAAAATCTAGATATTGTTTTAACACATGAAAATTTAAAATGTACCACACTATTCCAATAAATCGAGCCGGGAAAAATACCACATACACTACACTGCGGTAAAATAAATTGCGCTCCGCACAAAAATAAGAAAAATATAATAAGTAACGAATCGCTTATTGGTTAATTATTATAATGCAATTTATATTAGTACTTTATCTATTATTTATTTTATAAGATTACCAAACTATTTTGACACATACAAAATTAATCTCTAGATATTCTAGGTATGAAAATGTAATCAACAACATAAAAATAAGTATATTAATTTAAATTTGACGAGATATAAATATGATTTAAGAGCAAACACTAAAAAAAGTACAAAAAAGTATAACAAAGAAAAATAACAATCATCTTAATTTCATTTTCCAATATTGTTACCTTTGATGTGTTAGTTATCATAATTAATTTTGGAAAAACCCTTTTCCTTCATTATGATTACATTCATTTGATACTTAATTAAGTTTCGAATGGTCTTAGAATTAATCTCAATACAGTTTTGATTAAGAATTTAAATAAAACTAATTGAAAAAAAAATAAAACAAAACTATAGGTAAACATTGTTTTTTTTAACTGTTTTTTTTACACATTTCAGGTAAAATTAATTGGACAACAATTAGTACCTATTATACTACCAGTTCCAAAAAATGTGTATGAATAAATAAATCTATGTTCTAATAGAATAAAATTCAAAATAAATTGAAGTTCCCATAAATTAGAAAAAATTACTTTTTATTATTTCTACTTATATAGTCAATACATTAATTTTCTTTTTTCTTTTTTCTGTTGTCCAGTGAATAGTGTTACCCGGTCAAAACATTCAATACTTTGGTTTCCTCGACCTCATAACAATCAATCGAATAAAAATGTTGAACCAAAGATTTCATAAACCCTTTGTAGAGCACTGTTCAATAGTTTCCGCCCTCGAATCCTTTATATTAATCGTTTAAGTAAATATAACTGTTTAACCGCTGCATAATTCTCATTTTTTTCCTGCAAAATCGCGTTTGGTGTAGGAAAAAAAAATGTAGGAAACCTAATACTACTGTATTATAATATACAATCATAAAACTCACGGTATCACTGCAGGAAAAACGTTAGAACATGATACCCGTTTTGAACAGCAACGTCATTCGTTATTATTATCGTTATTATTTTTAGTTTCTTATAATATGTATCACGAATACCTGAATAAAATGTGCAACAAGAGCATGAATAATATACCAAAACGAATAAGGGTTGAAAAAAAACCCGTAATTAAAAACCATGTATTAAAAATAAAAAATAAAAATACCGCTGCTAAGGTACCGGTATAATGCGTGTTCTTATCTATTTAGGCAAAAAAAAATTCGACTCATTAATTATTACTTTATCCTTTCGTTGTCTTCTCTATGCCTTTTGCACAACAGATTTTTTCTCCAGATACGAGTGGGGTACAACAAAAGGTCTTAGGGGTTTCTCGTCCACTTGTGGGTATTGAAATTTTTCAAATTTCCATCCACGTCACCGTGTTCCGGCGCGGCGTGTTATCTGCATATTTTATTGACTCGCGCTAATGCTGCGACATAATGATAAATTACGCGACGAGACGCAGATAAATCACGCCGTAATAATATTATTTTTATTATGTAGATAATAATATTACTCAATATAACGGCGTGATATTATTAATATCGCACCGAATCGTATGGCTCGCGTAGACGGAATAATGGGTGTTGCAAGAAAGCTTTCGAAAAATATCGATTGAGGTGTATTTTTCTATGGGCAGCCAGATACGTATATTATTTATTTTTCATTTTCCTTTCTGTCGGTGAACGCTTTTAAGGAAATAATCGTTTCAGATCATTTCTGCACGCGAGTAATCTATTTTATTGTACAGAATAGTGGAATTATATTACACATACTATTGCGCTACGGTTTTTTTTCTTCCTCCGTGAGTCGGTTATATTATCCACACGTCGTCGGCACAACAGCAGCACTAACGTTCGAATTGAACAAAACGATTTTTTTACCGATCTTTTTCGTTCCACCTAGATTAGTAGTTCTTAACCTCTTCTATTCTATGCTCCCTTTTGAAGATTTTCAAAAATCTCTTGCCCCCTCTTCTTATCAATCGAAAATAATTATCACCTTTTTTATTAGCATCTAACAAATAATCTATACCAGGGGTCTCCAAACTACGGCTGAATGCGACCCGTCTGCTTTTTCAACTGGCCCGCCAAGCTAACTTATGTTATGAAAATTTAAAAAATAATTTATTAAACTATAAATTATAGATTATATTTGTGTTTAGGTGTGGTTTTTTTTACAACTATATTAAAATAAAATACACAATATTAAACTGTCAAAAAATTATTTTTGTCCATCCTCGATTAAATTTTCTATATATGCATCTCTAGGTAATTTTGGTCCGTGATTCCAAAGCAAATTCCAAATTTGGCCCTCCGTAAAATAGATTGAAGACTCCTGATCTATACAATAGTCGTTTAAAGGCATCATTATCGATATAGGTACACGATAATAATGATAACCGAGCGTAATTAATTTTCCATTCTATCCTTAAATTATAAAATATAAACTGATGAAAACTTGGCTGCTTGCGCCTCCCCAGCAATATTTACATGCCTCCCCTGGAGGGGCGCTCCCCAGGTTGGGAAACATGCTGGTATGGATAATCAATATACAACACAATCTAACCTTGCCGTAGCCCAACATTTGTTCTCATTACATTTAACTCACGTTAATATTAAAATGTAAACTTTAAGGTACGAACTAAAAGGCCAGAAAACTATTATGTAAGGTATAATTGATTCGTATAAATTTTCCAACGAGAAGACGTAACAATACGAAAATATCAAATTTTGTTTACATATGAGAAGATCGAGTTGAATTGACATAGGTTAGAATTATTAAAATTATTATTCATTTTATTCATTTTATTTCATTATTTTATTCGTAAATCATAGCCATATATTTTTAGAAAAATAAAATAAAATATTTGTGAATGTTTCGGCGGGATCATACGAATAAATAAATATGTTTTATGAATAACGTATGTAACATAATATTTTAACGAAATATGATAATGAACCAATAAGAGCACATAGAAAGTAATGTGTAATTCAATCCAATAAAATTCAATTGTATTTATGTACTCATGCAGAATTTTAATACTCCACTTCAAATGGTAAATTAAAATTAACTTGTACCTTGTGTGCTTGTTATTAACAGAGAAATCAATACATACCTATACACATATAATATGATCATATGTATATTCATAGTGTTTCAGGATGATCCAAAAAATGCAATAACTTTTTTCCTAACCATTATTTTTAATTTTTTTTTTTTATTATAAAACTTGAGCTTTGTTACAGAAAAATCATATTAAATTAATTTTTTACATTTGGAACTCAAATTTAAAAATCTAAAATTTTATTTTACCATAAAAAAAAGATGAAAATAGCCATTTTCTAAACAGAATTTTTAGAAAAATTATCAGATTAAAGTTTGGTCATTAATTTATAATGATTTTTTAAACTTCATATTTTGAATTTAATAACTAAAATTATTATTGTATTTTCTATGGAGATTATATAAGGTTTTATGGCTATTTTGAATTTTTTTTTATAACAATAAAACAAAATTTGAAAACTATAATTTCGAAACTAATTTTTGAAAAATATGTAAGGTACTTACATGTTTAATATAGAGCAGTACAATATGGTTTATAAAAAATAAAAGAATTAAGAAGTAAAAAATAACAAAGTTACCAAGGTTATTGCATTTATCAAATCCTTCCGAAACATCCTGTATGCATCACATAGTATATTGCATATATATATACTGTACCAAATAAATTGCGTTATTTTTCGTCATACAAATTATACCTTTCTCGTGTTTGATTTTCTCATTTTTCATTAAAACAAATTAATTTGTAAACCTATTCGTTTTTAAATTCGATTAATGTTGGGTTATCCTTTTTACATCGGCACAAAATATGTGACCTAAATATTTGTGTCCATTTGAACGTTCAAAAGTCAAGTACGCTTCAGTATATTATGTTTACAAATGCTATTATTATACTCTACGCTTGTTTCCATCGACCACAATGTGATTGAATCAGAATACTATGTATACCACGGGCATGCATGGCATGTAAATATGTTTTATGTTTCATTGAATATATTCCCTAATTTTACCACGATTTCAACGGAATTAACTTTGTCCTTAATAATAATAATAATAATAAAAGTAATAATAATAAGAATAATATTATTGGTGTACGCGTATTTTACTGTATAGCGGTCACCGGTCGCAGCAGAGAATAAAATTGAATTTTATTTCATAATCAAAAGTAATAACTGTTTAAAAGTACAATAACAATTAAAGTTTTGATATCTCGTAAAACATGGAAAAAAAACAGGACAGGAGTTAATCTTTTTTAATTTTTTCCCCCGTGTTTTTATTGCGTATATTCTATCAGAACACAGAAGTCTATAAGTATACGTAAGACATATTTTGAGTGTATGTGTGTGTGTGTGTGTGTGTGTGTGTGTGTGTGTGTGTGTGTGTGTGTGTGTGTGTGTGTGTGTGTGTGTGTGTGTGTGTGTGTGTGTGTGTGTGTGTGTGTTTGTGTGTGTATGTTTTTGTGT
>JAIPRK010002393.1:0-21072 GCA_025469195.1 Chaitophorus viminalis | reverse complement strand
GCAAAGACAAGCCTGAATTGGCAGATTATTTTCTACAGTCCCAGGAGAGGACGGCCGAGGCTTGTGCGGTGAGTCTGAGAACTGTACAACGGATATGTAAAGAGAGTAAAATGACTGGAAATCAAGAAGAATCATTATGTGTTGGAAGTTCTAATGACCTTAAATTTCAATCACCACGAAAAAGATACAGTCGCAAGAAATCTGTCACTGAACTTGATGATTTTGACAATAAAGTGGTCAGAACAGTTGTTCATAGCTTTTACGACAAGGGTGAATTTCCAACGACCGCTAAAATATTAGTAGAATTGCGTGAAAAATTAAATTACCGTGGATCGAAATCGTCGGTGAAAATGATTATAAAACAACTTAATTTTAAGTACAAGAAATGTAACGACGGTCGCAAATTCTTAATGGAACGGGACTAAGAGATGAGATATTAGAACCAATAATATTGACCACTTACCCTGACGAGAGCAGTTCAAGTGAAAATGAAGACGACGATGATGACTAGATTATTTCAATTCGGAAATATACTTTTTTATGTAAATATTATTAAAATAGTATTAAGTTTCATTACTAGTTATTAGTTTTTAAATATACATACTACATATATATATATATATATAAAATTGCGTAAACAATTAAAATATTAATATTATTAGTTGTTAGCACACGTGATAATTAATAAATAATGAGTTTAACGTACAGAAATATTGAATGTTCAGTTTTTATTACAACTCCCGCGCTTTTAAAATTATTTTACGCGGGAATGTAGACTTAGAATCACTGCCGGTAATTTGCCACCAGGCGCGCGACGGTCACCCGCCTAGTTTCGCTGGCCGTACTATAACTTACTAACTCGTACTGTTTTCCGCATTGGCCAACCCTATGTAAGTACTTTATAATTAATTCGATTTCGATGTTTATTATTATGTAGGTACTGCAATCTCAAATCTCAAATTACACAATGTTTGAGCGATGAATAAATAAATCAACTATATAAAAAACCACCGATTACGTGTTAATTAGTGGTATAAATGGCAACGTTCTTAATCTCAAATATTAAGGCGTCCGTTCCAGCGGTAGGAAGTCCCGGTATACAATATTTTAGATTCTGAACGAAGTGATGGAATCTATTGTTTTTACAATGTGTTTTTTTTTTATAACTATATTTTTTTTTTATTTTTTTTTTTGTGCCTGTCATCACGTTTTGGGGCAGTAAAAATGATTCAATTTTCTTAAACAGTAACTTTTCTGAAAGAAAAGTGAATGTAGATGGTACTTGGGTAAGTCAAAAATCCAACTTTTTTAATACTTTTTGAAAAAATCGAAAAAACGATAAAAAATTACGACAAAACGGGAAATTTTACGCAAATTCTCGTTTTTACAAAAAACATTTTTTTAAAATGCTCTAACTCAAAAACGAAAAACCGCAACAACTTGAAATTTTCACCAAATCTTAATATTGGTGTTCTCTATACATGGTTAAGTTTTCAAAGTATTTTGACATATTTTGACTTATTTATAGACAATTTAAATTTTCGATTTTTTTAGTTTTTTTTTTTTTTTTTTTAATATCTATAAAATATTTTTGGCTGTCCGAAAACTCTTGAAAATGTATTAAAGGATTAAATATAAATTATACTAATTGTAACTAAAAAAATATCGGAGATGGTTTCACTCCAATTTTTTTTATAAGCCTATAAAGTTCAAATTTGTATAAAATGTGTCAAAATCACGATAATTTGCAAGTTATTTTGTAGATAAAAATTCATACAATTTTTTCTGTTTATACTTAAGGTTCAAAATTTTGACACTAGTTTGTCCATAAGCTAATCTTCAAAAATAAAACAAAAAAATTTCTACCAAACTTAAAAGAAAAAATGTTATGACTGTTTGAAATCTAAATATTTATGAAATTGCATTATAATTCAATTTCAATATAAAATACTATATAATAATATACACATTTTAAACAAACATATTAACTCTGTTCAGAATCGTTATTCGTATACAATGATATCTATCATTGCATTCAAATTTAATAAATCCATTGTAATAATGACCTATCCTATAAACGAGGTGTACTACACCCCCAACTGTACAAGTTTTGATTTATACAGTCATGACTAGTTTTGAGACTAAAAGAGAAATCAAATGTATATTTATCAACGAAATAAAAATGTGTAATAGATATGGTTATAATCAAATTTTTAAAAACGTTGTACGATAGTAGACAGTATTGGTCCCCAAAACCTATATTTTTTTTTTCCATCAGTAAAACCAGTTTTAGGCTTGTTTGAAAGTTGATTTGACATCTCATGTCAATGCATTTCTAAAAATATTATAAATGTAAAACATAAAACTGTAAACCCCTGTACGGCAACATATATACATATACCTAGAACCTAGCTGATTATAATACACAACTCATTATTTTTAAGCATTCTATAAGTTTGAATACCCTAGTAAACATATTTAAATAAAATAAAAATTGAGAAAAGACAATTACATATTTTCAACTATAAATTATTAACATTTCACAAAAATGATCAATCTTATACTACCCATATGTTCGACTTTCCCGGGTCATTACTCATAATTAGTTCCATGAAATGTATTTAATTCTATTCTTTATAATGTACTGTTTTAAAATGTGTATGTATACATTAATATAATTTTTTTTTATCTGAAAGATTTTTTATTATTTAATTAACACAATATAATAGGTGTACAAAACATTATTAAAATAACAAAAATTATCTATACCTTTAAGCTAAGCTTATGATGGTGAAAGGTATTATAGTACATATAAGATTAAATTAATTCTACATAGTATAATAAAAATAGACAATAAACAAAAAAAATAAATATTATATAGTAAGTAAGTATAGATAATAAATTATAGACTTAGTACTTGTTAATCTATAACTAAATTACCAAATTAGTACTATCACACTAAATTGTAATGTATTTTTAATTAAACTGATGACTTTTTATTTTATACTATATATTTTTTTTAGATTCTGCATGGAGTAAATGAGTGATGGAATCTATTTATTTTACAATGATGTGTTTTTTATTTTTTTTTTTTTTTTTGTGTCTGAAGACACCTTTTTTGGAGGTAAAAATGCTTCGATTTTCTTAAACGGCAAGTTTTTGGAAAATAATGTAGATGGTACTTAGGCAAGTCAAAAATCAAACCTTTTCAATACTTTTTAAAAGCGTCAAAAAAACCAATAAAAAAAAATACGAAAAAACGGGAAATTTTACGCAAATCCACGTTTTGACAAAATACATTTTTTTTAAATGCTCTAAGTCAAAAACTAAAAATCGCAAACAATTGAAATTTTCACCAAATCTTTATATTGACTTTTTCTATACATGGTTAAGTTTTCAAAGTATTTTGACTTATTTTGACTTATTTAAAAAGAATTTAAATTTTCGATTTTTGTAAGTTTTTTTTTTTTTTGAAATATCTAACTCAAATTTTTTTTATAAGCCCATTAATTTCAAAATGTGTCAAAATCATTCTAATTTGTAAGTTAATTTGTAAAAAAAAACTCATAAAATTTATTCTGTTTATACTTAAGGTTGAAAATGTTAACACTATAGGTTATCCATAAGCTACTCCTCAAAAATCTATAATGAAATTCTACCGGACTTTATGAAAAAAAAATGTATGACCGTTTGAAATTTCAATTTTACGAAATTGCATAAAATAGTGATTTATCCTCAAATGATTTTAAATATTTGTTAAAATTCCAAAAGTGTAAAAGTCGCAGAAACTTGAAATTTTACCAGCTGTTAAGATTAGCATTTCCTTTACGTCATATTTTTTTCAAACATTTATAATGATTTTTAAGCTTTTTTTTAGGCATTTGAAATATTCGATTTTTTTAAATTTTTTTTTTATAATCGTTGATAAAAAAAATTTGGCTTATTCAAAATACTTGAAATTTAATAGAAGATTCATCGTCAAAATTTTTTTTTTTTTATAAGCATTCGAACATCGAATATTTACATAAAATTACATGTAAAACATAATATAATATATAATATTCTAGACTGACAAATCATATAGGGTTTTGGAATTTGCTCTAACTCAAAAACCAAATAATGCAAACACTTGAAATTTTCACCAATTGTTTATATTGATGTTTTCTATGAATGTTTAAGTTTTCAAAATGTTTTGACACATTTTGACTTATTTATATTTATAGACAACTTAAATTTTACACCAACATATAAGAGGCCCATCCGGTTCTTTTTTTTTAAAAAATTTACAATTATAAAGTACAAACAAATAGTTATTACATACTTGTAAGAGTTTACATATTCTCTTTAAGTAGTCCCGAAAAAGACCCGGAAGAAATCTTACATATTTCCTTCAGGTAAACCTAATATTGCCCCGCGGGAGGGCTATACCATGGGGATTTCGGGAGAGTTTACAATCGTTGAATCGTCCATATAAATAGAAGTACTATTATGTGTCTAATTCGTAGTATTATTTACATATATAAAAATTAAAACAAAGCAATCAATTAAAATCGGATTTATAGGAAAAATTATTTATGAATAGATATTGTTAATTGGCCAATAAGAATATAAAACGCATGATAATAAATCTTTGACGCAAACACAGTGTCATAAAATAAATTTATAAAATCAATATTTGATTTTTTTATCATCATTAACTCGTTCTTTCAATTATTTACATCCCCGGGTTATATTTAAATCGTGTTATTTTTCAATACATAATAGTATAGTACCTATCACATAATAATGATTGTGTATAATTTATATTATTATAATATACTGTATTTGTAATATTTTATTAAAACTATTTATACGTGTGTACAACTTCAAGTCTTCAATGTATACATTTCTATCATTAGAAACCTCTAAATTGTTGTAATTGTATTTATTTAATTGTTTCTTACCTTTTTTTTAAAAATCCATATTTTTACGTATACCTATGTGGCTATGTTATAATAATTTTAGTTTAATTTCATTGTAAATAATTAATCTTTATCCTATTATTGTCCTGATGGGAAACAAAAGATCATTCCCAAGAATTGACCTTAACATACGTCCTTCACCCAACTGGAGTTGATACTTGCAATTATTAATCAAAATTTCAAATCATTCAAAAATTAGTCCGTACTTTTAATCCGAAATTTTCGGCAAAATCAAATCCTGTGTAAATTTGTAATATCTTGCACTAATATTAGTGCTATAGTATCCCAAAAGAATGCACCTAAAGATGAATTTCCTATTCCTTTTAAACTTTCAACTTCAGGATCACATCAATCACATACGTTATCGGTCTCTCTATAAATTAAATGTGATTATTTTATAACCAACAAAAATGTGAAAACGAACGTTCATTCTCTATGATAATATAAATAATAAACTCAAATTGAGTGGGTCCAAATCGCGTATGACGGTGGTTCATGCCTAAGTACCTACTCGACGAGAATATAGGTACATATCTTATCTGTTCATGATACCTTTAAAGTAATTGAGTTCGTGTAAACGGCACCGCATTCAGTTTTAAATTCCGATCGAAACAATGAGTGTATTGATTTTGCAATAATCCTTTTCTTTCATACATTTTTTCTGTGTGTATATAATACTATCTCGAAGTATTAAATCAGCACTGTAGTATTTTGTACCATATAGAACATATCAAAACACATATTATTATTCTAAGCCACTAGGCATGTATAATATTACCATTACCATTATGACCTCGCATATCTATTATCTACAACTTACAAGACTAGGTACTGCAACGACATGTATTCTGCATAGTATGTACTTATTGTTACAACAGTGATGTCATCTTTAAACTTCATTTGACCCATAACGTTTTTTTACATATTAAGAAAAAATTTTAAAATATGAAAGGACTCCATTTATCTTGAAACCCATTCAAATACCCTAATGAATATTATTTAATTTTTTCTCTTTGGTTTATCTCATTGCAGGTTATTTTTTTTTTTTACAAATCCATCTTACAGCTCTCTTTTTTCCCTTAGATTGGATTGCTATATTTTTAATTCTCTACATGGTAAGCAGAAGGGACCAAGTATATTTTTGTAATTTTTCCGGAGAAGCAAAAAACTATTTTTTACTTGATTTTATAATAGTAATACTGATGGTTTAACTGATTAATTTCTAAGATCTGGAATACCAATATTATGTCTCCCACTTAGAATCCATGTTTATTTGCTCTTCTTAAGTTCTCGTTTCATACATAGATGTAGTTTTAAAATAATTTTGAGCTGTATATCATAGAAAATAAATTTAGTGGCTATTCCCATTTTCTATTTTCCATAATCGATGTTATTACTGTTTAGTATCTATCTTCAAAAATTGGTAGACTATATCACTTGTTTGAAGATTTAAGGCCAATAAGATGTTATTTATATTCTGTATGGTTTACTTTGTACCAAAAGATTCTAAAAACTGATCAAAGTGCGTTCCACTCATTGATGGTCCGTTGTCTGTTATAACTCCTCCTCATAGATCAAATACTATTAATATTTTCTTCAACCGATTTGTTAAACCGATAGCTGTTAGTGCTATTCCAGTTTTCAGATTGTTTATTTTACTAGGATATCTTAAGAAATTAAAATATTCATCAATCATACCTAAAACATATTTTCTGTTAAAATCAAAATATTATGATCTCCGAGAGCAATACAATTATTTTTCCCATTAAATATTTAAAAGGTGAGCTTTTATTAAACATTTTTTTCTTATTTTATATTTTGACAGCGAATATTTTTTCATAAATAAGAAATAAGCTAAGTATCTACAATAATTTTGTAACGTGGTACCAACATAGTTATGCTTAAATAAGGCGAGATAAGAATACATCAACATACATTACTTTTATATTATCATTAATTTATCAGTTACATCAGTTTTTTAATATTATATTGACTATTATAAGCAAAACAATAATTTCATCAATATGCGCCACTCAGATTTTTATAGTGAATTACGAATTAATGTTCATTTTGATACTTACAAAACAATGTCATGCATACGTAATAGGTAATATGTTATCATTAAGATATTAACATATAATTGTAATAGAAAAAGTAAAAATAAATGAACGTTAGAGTTAGCAAAGCAACTGTTTAATGGGTCTATAAGCCCGTAAACGCCCGTTTGCGATTTGTAATTTAGTACAAGTATAAATAGAGGTTTGCTCGCTACACTCTTGCGCTTCAAATCACAAGGAGTTAAATATAATAAGAGACATAAAATTACTACACTACGTTCTTAAAAACGTCAGAACTGGAGAATTGAGTTCTAAAATGAATACACGTTTAATAACAATAATAGAATTAATGTTTAATGAATGCTTTTACATAAATACATACAACTATACGAGAAAAGTATAAAATCAGAAATTCAGAATATATTTTAAAACCGCAGACAATTTTTTTTTAACAAACACATAACAACAGTTTTAAGTGTTTTTGGGGCTCTAATGATTTGTGGCACTACACAAAATTATGAATAAAAATAACAAATGCAATATAATAAATATAACACTATTGTGATTTGTATTTTAAAGCTACAAGTAATTCATTATATTATGTTGTCCCAAATTAGACTATACTCTTATGATCGAACAAAAATAAAATATGAAAATATACAGTGTTCAATGGAAAATTATTTAGTGTTCTCTAGGCACGTTACGGAGAAAGCCGGTAAAACACCCAACCGTTTTGACCCTCATGACAGACGTTTTGCTTTTCGGCCACGTGCTCGGCTCGTTCGAAAACAATGCGGTCGTGCAGTCTGTCGCTCTGTCCTTGCCAGAATTCCATTGTCCTCGGAATTATTTTGTAGCCATTCCTGCGTAACGAAAACAAGCGAATAAATTCCTCGTCATCCACTAGCTGCACTACACTCTATACTGTTAATGAATACTGGTAACAATAACAGTTTACAATACTTATTAAAGTTCAGAAATGTGGCATAGTGTAGCGGAGTGGTTAACCACAGTTGCTGATTAGTGTTGCGATTAAACAACACCCGGCATCACTAGCTGCCGGATGGGTGACCACCCGGGTTTTTAGCCACGAACCATGCCACATAATACATATACACATACGTATTCCAAAAAAAACCTACAGATTCCAAATCAAAAATCTACTACATCCAATACACCTAGTAATATATTATTATGGATTTAGTATAGTAGTTAATAGATTATATCATATTATATTATGTCGTATTACATTTTGACAAGTAGCCATAAATAGATTTTTTTTGGTCTGTAACGACAATTAAGTAATTAAAAAACCTAACGTTAAAAACATAATTTATCCATTTATCACAGACGAGTGACAACAGAGAACAGACGTGTTTGTTTTAAGTGGATATTTAAGAAAAACGTATACTTATGCTTTATTCAATATTTCCTTTATATCACATTTAGGTGTGCATTTAATATATACCAAAATAATAAATAAAGACAAAGCCCGGTAAAGGCCCTATCACGTTATTTTTCTGTATATTTTTAACTACCAATCCGATTTTTTATTTTAAATGAGTCAACGTACAATATCGTGTGAACGTATCATGAGTCAAAAGAAACCAACAGTTTTAAACTTGACCTTTTACTTTTTTACGAAACAATTTTAACAGTTTTTTTTGTTGATAGAAAAAATAGTTGACTACTTCGAAAACAATTATAATATGCTCATCAGTTCATCACTATAATCATCATAGGAAAACACATTTACAGTTTTATTTCATAATCAATCTCCAGTTTCCTGTAAATTGTACAAAGAATCCCTTGAATAATTTTAATCGACTATGCACGATACAGATCTCAGTGCTTATTATAGCGTACCAATATAGTGGCCTGGGCACCGGTTTGTCCGCGTACTCGGTCTCGAGTTTTGTATTCAATTCGGACAGCACCTCCCTACTGGCAATCACCGTGCTTTGGCGACTCACGTGCGCACCGATCTGACTACTCTTCGGTCTAGTGTCGAAATACTCCGTGGACTCGGCCTCACTGACTTTTTCCACGGCCCCTTCGATCCGTACCTTACCAAACAGAAATATTACGATAAACTAGCTACCTATTACCTACAATATATATGCGGTATCATGAGTCTACCATGACCGATAAACACAAATGCATACCTAATAATTATATAAAAATTGTAGTGACACCACGTTAAACGACGAATAAAAATAATTATTATATAAGTACCTAATATTATATTTTAATTTTAACGACTATTATATAGTATAATAATAACAATAATCAAGAATTATATTATTATATTATATTATCAGTCATACGACGAGTGTGTGTGTGTCATGCAAATTATTCGAATAATTATATAATTATCTAGTTTAAATAACTCTATTTTATTTTATTCTATTTTTATTCAATATTCGGCATTCATATGGATTGTACAGGACTATACAAATTATTAAGACAACTTTCAACTGATTTTAATATAAATTTTTTACAATAAACTTATTTTTTAAAATGCATCGATCGGGTCCATGAAATCTATTTATACCAATATCGAGTGTCTGGGACTCGAAATGTATCCTGTTGAGCACTGGATAACACGCAAGTTATAATATATGTTACATATATGTGTTTAAATTTAAGTTATATTGATTGACAGGATACCGAAAACTCGATAGCTGCAATCATTTCCCGATTTTAACTTACTGATCGATCCAACGCATCCCAGTATATGGTCATGGCCGCAATCGGGTTTTCCTCCTATGAAAAAGAATTATTCTGAGTTCATTAAGTAAAACTTAAAACTAATATACATGATCGTATTATTGCTATACTAAATAATATTGAATGCGCAGTTTGGTGATAAGCAATTTAAGATATTTGAAAACGTTAAATTTTTGTAATAAATATTCATAATATATTGCACAACTAAAAAATATGATTCTCGTTACCAACTTTGTATATTATAATATAGCTAATATAGGTATTGTAAACTCACAAGTTCTCGGCCTTTACGGCTCTCCGAGTTTGTGTAGAACGTGAATCCAGATTCGTCGAAAGCTTTAAGTAGAACAAATCTAGCCGACGGAATGCCAGACCTATAAAATACAAAATGGAATACGTTGCATGATGTAATAAGATAGTTGTAATAATTGCTCGAAGAAAATTACTAATCCCTCAGAGTGAATTTTAAAAGTCATTATTATTTAGTTCTGAACTTTAGATAGAAAAAAAATAGTAAACAGAACGAATTACAATTAATAATTCGGTTGAAAAAAAAACGGAAATAGTTAACAGAAAGAGCAACAGTAATCGGCATGAGGCAATTATTACTTGGTAGCTGTGGCTAAACAAGCGGCATTCGGTTGTCTCACGTCATCCCGTTCCGAAGCTTTTTTAAACCATATGGCAAACAACTGATGCGGGTTTTTCGATTCCAAGCTGTCCTCGAGCAAAACATCGCTCTTGTCCCTGTACGAGACCCTCAACTCTGTAAACAATGCAACAATAATGTTAATATATGTAAGTACGCACAGTTAGTTGGATGAAGACAGACGAATATTCGGATGTTTTGGCAAATTTGCAGTAAGGGTTTTGTTTTCCCAATGATCGAACGTGAACCTAAATGCTTGATGACGCGCCAGTAAAATAAAGTTACGTATAGACGTATACTGATACTGCAGTTTATACATTACCAAGTTTTGTGTCACTTAAAATTTACATTCAAATTTCACACATATACCTACATCTACATGCCTACATTGTAATGAATTATGTAAATGAGCATATTTCAAAAAACTGGGGAAGGGTTGTTCTTCCAACACACTGGGGAGTAATATTTTGGAAAAACAAATCGACGCACAATGTAAAATAAGAACAAGTGTCACGATGCTCAAAACACGGTTAAACTAGGTAACTACATTTTGTGTTAAATCTTAAATAGTTTTAAAGATTAATGCGGTAATTGAAGCATACCTAATGCATTATAAGAAGAACTGTAATAATTTGAATTGTATTTTTTAATGCATGTAGGTATGGAAAAATTGTATCAAATGTTTATAACTTGTTGGCATAAATACAGGAGAAAATGGACAATTGTTTTCGTTTGTCCGGTTTTCAAGATTTAATCTTAATGATTACTCGTACGTCGTAATAATTAACATACAGAAACATAATGGCAGATAATTATGATATAAATATTGAAATATATGAATAACATTATAGACATTGAACTAAGCTAATAAGTTAGGATAAATTAGGTAATAGGAATATTTTCTGGCGAACTTGAATTTAATGAGTTTTTACTAGATTCAAAAAGAATCGGTAGGGCATTTTATTGATAAAAGTCGAATAATTTTGGTGTTTAAAAATGATTTAAATCACTCTTCGACAATCGAACTTAAACAAAATGACATGTAATTAATAAAATGTTATGATAATTACAAAAATACCCAAATTTAATTTTTATTCCTTTGCATTTTAGTACTTTTCTCGACATCACTTAATTAAAATTAGAGAAACCCTGCGTCCCTGAATATTACAACCATAATTATTATGGTTCAAGTTACTAAGAACTAGTGTTTTTTTTTTTTTTCATCAATAGGAATCATTCTAATTACTATAGTAGAAACAATCACTTGAAATCATCAAAAAGTAGGTTTACAATGGTTGATTACACGTTTAGAGAATAAATACTAAACATTCCTTATGAATGTTTACATATTAACATTGTTTTACAATTCATATGCTATTATACTCTATTACATTATCATACTATGTACATTGTGATTAAATAAAAAGTAATTTAATTAAAATACATCGATTCTAAAAGTAATAAGATTGTCGAATTTAATATTTCGTAACATCTATTTGCAATTATTTTAATGAATCATTTAAAAATTGTACCAAAAAACAGATAACAAATTCTAACATTTTTATTTTTTTTTTTTTTTATATAGAACAAATTCTAACATTTATTTTGTGATAAAATTGTTATTTATTCATCTATTATTATAAGTTTAATTCTTCAAAGTTTGTACTTAAGGTATACCAATGTATTATTAACAATTTATTAAATAAACATTTTTCAATTAAGTTTGTTTACTACAAGATAAAACAAAAAAACATCAATATACCACCATTAATGCAAAATTTAGTATATTATTGAATCAAATTAAAAATTATAGTTTCTAAAACCATTTATTTAAATTATCTTATAAAATTATTAATATAAATATCAATTATAATAAAGACTCGAATTCTTTTTTTTATTTTTTATTTAATTTGCCTTTTATTAAAATAATTACAGCAAAACTCGAATTGTAGGCATAATATTATCATAGACTAAACTAAAAATACTAATTATTGATATTATTATACATAGATTATTTCAATTTAATTGCATACATTGAGAACTGGCGTTGCTCATGTCCAAGATCAAATGAATTACATATAAAATACAGTAATTATGACCAAAATTAAGAAATATAAAAAGCAACACTGGGTAACAACAGAGTAAGAAAAATAAGTAGTTTCAGAGGTGACAAACAATTGAAAGAGTGACCTGCATTTAGCTTTAAATTGTTTTCAAAATAAATGACAATATTAAAAATAAATTTAAATTTCCAGTTATTATTCAAAATTTCAATAAAATTGTTTTTTATTAATTATCTATAAATACCTTATAAGTTCATACACTGAATATTATATGATTAGGGTAGTTTTTGTATATTTGAAAATACCATATAATTAAATTTAAGAAAAATAAAAATAGCCACCTACAATAATGATTTCTTCAATAGATTAGTTAATATAGATGAAAAAGTTTGATTATGGTTGATTTAGTTTTTAAAATAATCAACTATTGTAGATCATCTAAAATGTGTAGACCTTGAATTTTTAAACTTCATACATAAGAATATTATGAGTACAATAAAATAAAAACAAATAGTAGTCTGTCACTATAAGTAAAATCATGATTAAATAATATATGATAATGCAAGTAATTTACATTTTACCAAAAAAAATATCAAGCAAAGTGATAAAACCAAATAATAAAAACTATACATTAATAATTTTGAAATAATATATATTTCTGATACATTAAAATGACCTATTACTACAATGACTAGCTGTCTGTCGGGTTATTATAGAAAATTACATAATAATATAATATATAGATACAGTAAATAATAAATAATTGTAAAAAATAAATTGATATTCAAAATTGTTCGATCTCACATACACATTTTGTAATTTAATTAAATCTTAAGTAATATATTTAATTGACAAAAAAAAATTGAATAGGCAACATATTGTTTTAGATAGCAAAATTAGTTAACTATCTAATTAGTATTAACATTGTGTTCTTTTTTTTTTTTTTAAGAACAATTTATTGTTCCCAAATAAATTTTGAATTATATTCTATAGAGAATATGCACACAATATGTAAAAATGAATACAATAACTCAACCTTGAATGACCAACTACAGTACACCAAAGAAGTTTGACATGTGAAAAACATTAAAATATATCTAAACATTTATAAAAAAAGTGAATATATTACCAACTCCATAATAAAATTCTCTACAATGCATTAGTTAAATTTAATGTATATAAAATAAATGATAATTGTCATTTTAAAATTACAGTGGCACTGGAATTATATCTTTCAGACTATTAATACCCTGAGCATAAAAGTCTGGTACTAGCTCTTGTAACTTAGGATCATCTGACTTGCTCCACTTTTCTATATCTTTCTGACTATTTACACCAGTTAACACTAGGAGTGTTTTGAACCCACAGCGTTTACCCAATAATATATCAGTGTTGCAACGGTCACCAATCATTATGGTTCTCGAAGGATCAATCTTATTGGATTCCATTAAAACATTGCATATGTAACTAGATGGTTTACCAACCACAAATGGCTCTCGTCCAGCACAAGTTTTTACAGCACAAACCAAACTACCAGTACCAGGCATTACTAAATTTGTACCTGCAACTGGAAAACTTTCATCGGTATTGGTAGCCACAAATAAAACATTTGGATCTTTGAGATACGAAGCAGCTTGAAACAACTTTGGGTAACTAAAATGTTCATCAAACCCAACTAAAACAGCACCCACATCAGATTCAAGCTTAATGTTTTCAACAAATGCAGGAACCGTAGTTTTTAAATAATCCTTGCCCACACCAAAATGTTTGACATTTAATGCATCCAATTCACAAGCAATAGCTGGAGATCCAATAACATAAACTTGCTTGGCTGGATTAAGATTGGCTTTCACAT
Source organism: Chaitophorus viminalis (assembly GCA_025469195.1). Lineage (NCBI taxonomy): Eukaryota > Metazoa > Arthropoda > Insecta > Hemiptera > Aphididae > Chaitophorus > Chaitophorus viminalis. Next base: position 6,757 of record JAIPRK010002393.1, on the reverse strand, counting down.
ATTTGGCAGCCAAAAAACTAGTACTAACTATTTCATTGGCTGAAGCTTGAAACCCGAGAGAATGGAACTTTTCCAAAAACTGTGTATGTGATTTAGTGCTGTTGTTGGTAACAAAGAATACTTTTTTATTGTCCGCTTTGAAACCATTCATGACTTCTGTAGCACCTGGTAAAGTGTTGTTCAACAGCCATAGTACACCGTCGCAGTCGGTTAATACAGTGTCAAACGAGTTGTAGAATTCTCGACGACCTTCAGCTGATAGAGTGTCAATGCATGTAGAACTCATCTTCAATGTATTGGTAATTAGTATCCTAGCAAAGAAAAATTACAATATTGATTTGGCAAACATGACCGTTGCAAACACTACTGGCGGATAACGTGTGTGATATGTAAGTATGTGATTATAATGTGCTTGTACAGTTATCAGTGTTAGTTAGGATTTTTTGAAATAAAATAAAATGGATGGATGGAAGAATTAAGGTGCTAACTTTGGTTTAAAAAAAAAAAAAGTTACGAGTAGTAAACGCAACTTACGTGCAATAATGGAATCAGCCATACGAATAGGACCAGTTGAAAGGCAACGGACACACAGCTTCGACAAATTATAGGTGGTCAGGATCATATGACGTGTGTAAGCGATGTGTAATATTGTCGAGCGCCGTCGTTGAAGAGACGTTCACACACTGTTCACGCGCTCTCTAAACGGTATCCCCTGGTGGTTGATTAACAATTTCCTGTGACAATGAATGCGGTGAATACTATGAACTTTTGAACTTTGAATTCCGGTTACGGGAATGAGTTACAATGAAGTATTTGTCGGAACCGAACGGCGAAACGTCTGACTATCTGGCACTGGCACTGGAGAAAGGGTGCGCTATCATCTTATCTAAATATTGTCTAAACAGCTGCTTGATTATCGGACCATCGACTACACATTGATAACGCACGCGATAACCACGAGGTGTCTGTTGATAACGGTAACGATCGACAATAGTATTGTTTTCTTCGTATTATATTTGAATATTTTCGGTATTCTGATTTCGATTTCACCTTGATACTGCAGCCGAGATGACAATATGACCAAGATGCCGGACATCGTTGATTTACACCCGAACAATGATTCCTCTGATGATGTAGTTCCTGAACCGTCACCAATCTTTCCGGCGAAAGATTCTGAAAAACGGCAACTTGAAGAACCAGACGAGCGTGATGAAGGGGAACCGAAAAGATGTAAAACCAGTGACAACGCCAATAATGTCGATACCACTACCATGTCGAAAAGGCAAATCAAGAAAATGCATAAGCAACAAATGTGGTTAGAGAAAAAAGCATTGCGAAAGTAAGTGTCAAGTTTAAGTTAATCATTGGCCATTGCTGATAGTAAATGCCATTGCTTTAATAATATCAATGATTACTGTAAATACTATTGAATATAACATATTAGGCTTATTTTTTTTTTTTGCAAGGGAGGAATATAAAGAAAAAAAAGAAGAAAGGAAAAAATTGAAAGCCCATATGAGAGAGGCTGGTATAGATCTAAAAAAAGCAAAGACAACCAAAATGGCAGAAAGTTCATGTAAACAACGTATTGTATTAGATATGTCTTATGATGATATGATGTCTGATAAGGTATTACTTTTTAAATTTCTATTTTTATTGTATAATTTTTAGTAGAATATGCCAAATGGTTCAGTTCAAATGATTTAAACTGACAATCGACATCGATACCAATATTATATTTATCTTATCTTCTGTATATCTAACTGCCCTTCTTTAATAATTATTCCCATTTATAACTTGTTTTAAATAATATTTTTAAATATTTATGTAATAAGGATTTATCCAAATGTTCCAATCAACTACTGAGGTGTTATGGTTTGAATCGCAGAATGGAAAATCCTATGCAATTATATTTTTGCAGTTATGAAGGGAAAATAAAAGAAGCTATTGCTAAACACAATGGTTCTCAATTTTGGGACGTAAGTTCAATCTTTGTCAAATTTTGTTAGAGAATTTAAAAAAAAAATTGAATATTAAATAAATTATTAAAACAGATTATCAATATCTTAATATTGGTAATAATCAGTATTATTTCTATGTGCCTTTAAATACTATTATAAATTATAAATTCTTAGTTCAAGTGATAAAATATTTGATATTTATTGTGCATCATATATTAAAATACTAAACTCTAAACTTGTCAATCACATAAATATAAAGTTGTGGTTATTAATTAGTTACTATTCACACTAAGTATTCTATGATTAAGTAATAAATGTATTTATTTTATACATTTTAATTAAACTTATTTTCCTGTAGTTTTTTAAATGTTAAAATATATTGTACTAATTATATATATATATTGTTTTACAGATAAATTATGTTGAAAAATCTTTTGATAAAATATTTGAAAAAGAAGAAATAGTTTATTTGACAAGTGACAGTATGAATGTTTTGGACAGCCTAGATGAAAGCAAAGTGTACATTATTGGAGGGTTAGTTGATCACAATTCTTGTAAAGTAAGTTTACATAACTTTCTATAAGCCCACATGAATATGTTAAAATAATCATTTCAATTTTAGGGAGCCAGTCTGAAAGTAGCTGAAAATCATGGCATTGCTCATGCTAAATTACCCATTGATGAATATATCAACATGAAAACTAGAAAAATCTTAACTATTAATCATGGTAATATAATATGTTGTAATAATATGTAGTATATTGTTCATATTATATGATTTGAAGAAAGATATATGATTATTACAGTTCATAGGAACCATTTTAAAACAAAATATTGATGATGAAGACCATTTGATATTGAATTTTAGTCTTATGTTTATAGATTTGAAAAATAATAATTATAACCTCAATTTATAATTTATTGTTGAATACTAATAATTATAAATTAAAATTGTTAGTATAGACGTAAAAAAGTATTCTTAAATATTTTTTTAAAAAATTTTGAACATTATTCTTACTTTTGCTTAGTTTGATTGAAAATTTCAAATAATAATTAAATATATATTTTTCTAGTTTTTCTTGTACTATGAGTTTTAAACTAAAATTAAAATTGAAATGATAGTTTCAGTTACATTTACTTTTAAATCACTAACTTTGTGTTTTTTAACAAAAATAGTATAAAAAGTCATTTATACATATATACTCAATACTAACTTTACTTGATCAATGATCACATAATAGAGGTCAAAAGTTTCACTGTAACTTATTTTAGTCTTATGTTTATAGATTTGAAAAATAATAATTATAACCTCAATTTATAATTTATTGTTGAATACTAATAATTATAAATTAAAATTGTTAGTATAGACGTAAAAAAGTATTCTTAAATATTTTTTTAAAAAATTTTGAACATTATTCTTACTTTTGCTTAGTTTGATTGAAAATTTCAAATAATAATTAAATATATATTTTTCTAGTTTTTCTTGTACTATGAGTTTTAAACTAAAATTAAAATTGAAATGATAGTTTCAGTTACATTTACTTTTAAATCACTAACTTTGTGTTTTTTAACAAAAATAGTATAAAAAGTCATTTATACATATATACTCAATACTAACTTTACTTGATCAATGATCACATAATAGAGGTCAAAAGTTTCACTGTAACTTATGTATGGAGCAATATTTTATTAAATACCATTTATAAAAAAAACAACAGTAAGCATGTAGTAACTATTATTTGTTTTTAGTAATATATATTGTAATGATTCTAATTTTGAATTGTATTGTTTCAAAATAATTCAATATTAATACAATTTTATATTGCAATCACTACATATTTTTGATACAAAGCTCTTGATTTCCAGTTTATGAAATAATATCAAAAGTGGTGTCTGGTATTTCCTGGAAAGATGCGTTTTTGGATACTTTACCAAAAAGAAAAATTTGTTCTGCTAAAGATGAAGAAACCGGTCTGGACTATGAAGATCTTTTAAATGGTGAACAAAAAAGAGAAGTCTCAAACTGTTGAAAATAAATGACAAATCTATTCAGCAAAATAATTACATATTGAAATTTAAATAAATTTGTTAAAAAATTAGTTATGCTATTTTTTTAATTTTCATATTTTTTTTTTTTTTTACAAATGTATTAACTTAAATTGTATTATTACATTATTGTTAGTGTTATTTACTTTTAAGTTAAAAGTTAAAACTAAAAGAATTGAAAAATGAAAATATATGTTTTGCATTTATACATATAAGTAGTCTGACTAAATATCTCAATTTAGCAAGATAGTTCCCATTTTCAAGCATATTGTATCCCACTAAATATTGTCATTAAGTAGGGACAGTAAAATACACCAATTTTTTTACAATGTTCCTTTTTTTTCTGATTTTAATGATTGTTATTTATTTATGTCAAATTGAGTATAATATTTTATCCCTACATCGACTAAGAAAATATTTAGCCGAATGAATAAAATATGAACAAAAAAAAATATACCGTTAAAAATAGAAACTCTGAGCTGTTTGTTACCAAAAAAAAAAAATATTGAGAAAATGATTATATTAATGTAATATAATAAATATGTAATATTGTAATATAATAATGTATATTAAGTATGTACAGTTGTGGATTTTTAACATTTTCCTGGGGGAGGGGTCCTGAAATATCACGTGTCAAATATTAAATTGTAATCATGGTCCATAGGGACATTAAATACAATCCGTATAATATACAGCCATCGTATATCGATTATTGTAATGATAAAATTGAAATAAAACAAATAATATCAATGTACCATAAAAAATACTGTGATATCAAGAGTAATGTATTATAACTAATCGTGTGGGATTCAGAATTTCCAAACCACAGCGAATGTGATTATTTTATAACTGCTTTAATATAGTTTCCAAATAATTACTACCTATTACACAATTGAAATGGAATTTTATTCAGGTAAATTATAGAATATTACAAGACAAGATAATTGATGATAAAAATATATTCATAACTCCGTTCAGAATCTAAAATAACCAGTGTTTGGAAAGAATGACGTTTGTGAACGTCATTCACTTTTTTCCAATAGAACGTAAACAATGATCATATTTTTAATGAACTTGAATGATTTTTTAGGCGTTCAAAGTTATTTGCCATTTTAAAATATATTTATAAATTATAAATATTGATTACTAATAATTATTAATAAACATTATCTATTTTAACATTTCAATGGGCCCATATCCAAATAAAACAAAAATAATATAAATTATGATTTCTACAAATTTGTAATACTTCAATAAAAATTAAAAATCACAAAGGTCTGAAAAATCTATTGTGAGTAATAAAAATACACTCAATAGTCAATAAGATTTAAAGTCACATGAGAACAAGTAGGTCTTATCAACTATAATATATACCTAATAATAACCATGAATTTAAAATGATTTATGAAGGTACCTGTATTATATTATAAATAATAATACCTAGCTGTTTAATCTTACCTCAAACCTACCTACCCATACTTAATATTTATTAAAATGCAATGACTTCATTTTTTTAATTTTCTTAAAAACAAAACATGAAAAACATGCAGTTTAAACATAGGTAGGTCCTTAATTGAATATTGCAAATTGACTAATCAATGGATACAATTTCTAATTTGTATGTTATAGGTACCTTAGTAGCAGGGTTGATAATAATATAATATAGTAATACATACTCACATGTAAAGTGTAATATATAAAATTTGGATAATGTATGAAAAGTATCTATAGGTACTTAATATATATTGTTTAATACATTTAAATTATATATATTACCTAGGTACCTATTATATTATATAAAATATACAATCTTTTCTCACTTTTTTTGAGTACCTATCCAAGTATAAAGTTTTAAAATATTGTCACAGAATATAATACTGTAAAGTGAATTTTAAATTTTACTTAGTTAATATTAATATTGAATATTTGTTTACATGCCTACCTATATAATACAAATTATTTTTTCTTTATCCTTTATTAGGTACCTACCTCTTTATTATAACCTAAATATTAAAAACAAATTATATAGGTAGGTACTCATTGGTCATTACCCATTAGCCATGCACTTATATAATTATTGTTAAAACACAAAAATATTAAATAATTGATAGGCATTTGATGAACGTGTATTATATTTTTCATTTAATTAATCTGAATAATTAATAAGTAGGAATAAGTTATAGATAAGTTCACATATAGATATAGCATTAACTAAATAATTTAATTCAGATATTTGTTTTATAAAATTTGTATCAAATATATAAATATAGGTACATTTGCATAAAGCCGGCGACACATATGCGCATTTTGCTGTAATGTAACGTTGTAGCGTAACACGAATGCGCAAGTGTGTTCGATGTTATTGTAACATTTTGTTGTGTTACGCGGTTGTTCCGAACTCGGTGGATTTTTCGACAAACATCAACGAATGTTCGGTTTGATTGTTGCGCTAGTGTGTCCGTCAACTAGCTGATCCAGTGGCGTATCCATGGGGGGGGGTTTGGGGGTCAGAACCCCCCCCCCATGATCCTGAGATGGTAAATTAACTTTTACATGAAAATATTTTGTAAGAATTCCAATATCAATTTGTCTTTGCCTCGTCGTGTTGGTAAACAAGTACATCGAGATAATACACCTGCTACCACGCTTGAGGAATATTACAGGGTGACAATATTTATTCCATATTTAGATAATTTTATAACAATGATAAGTGATCGTTTATTAAAACATAAATCTTTGTTGAAGAGCTT
>JAIPRK010002392.1:0-21094 GCA_025469195.1 Chaitophorus viminalis | reverse complement strand
ATGGTAACAGTTTATATGCTTCAGCCCAACAGCCAAAATCTAGGCTTAAGGAATGGGTAGAAACCGACATAGTAGAAATGAGGACATTTTTGGGTATCATAATATGGATGGGATTGACTCCTCAACCATCTATAGCATCATATTGGAGCAAAAAAGACATTTATAAATCTAACATTCCTAATTTTATGAAAAGGAATCGATTTGAATTATTACTAAGAAGTTTTCATTGTTGTAATAATAATGAAAGTCCTCGAGGAGATCGAATATTTAAGAGTGGCTTAGTCGATATGTTAGTACACAAAAATTTAAAAATTGTAATGTACCAAGTGAAAACTTATGTGTCGACGAATCAAGTATTCCTTTTGTCGGACGTTTGTCGTTCCGTCAATACAACCAAAACAAAATGCATAGATATGGAATAAAGGTTTTTAAGCTATGTATGAATGATGGATATACAGTAGATTTAAAAATATATGCTGGACAGGAATCAGTTCCTGCAATGGGACTTTCAACTAAAATGGTTATGGAGTTGTCCGAAGACTACTTGGATATGGGGAGAACAATATTCACCGATAACTGGTATACTTCTATCAGCTTAGCAAATGAACTTTTGTCCCGATCAACAAATTCAGTAGGTACTTAAAGATCCAATAGGAAGTTTTATCCAAAAAATGTGATTGATGCAAAATTAAAGAAAGGGGAAATAATATCCCATAAAAATGAAAATAATATTCTTGTATTGAAGTGGAAGGAAAAGAGAGATGTGTTGATGTTATCAACGAAACACCACGGTAATGTCATAGAAACTACTAACAAATATGGTAATAAAATTGTGAAGCCAAAAGTTGTATTCGACTATAATAAAGCCAAAGGATTTGTGGATATTTCGGACTTAAGAGGATCATATCATTCACCACTTGGGCGATCACTGAAGTGGTATCGGAAAGTGGCATTTGAATTATTATTAAACACGAGTTTATTAAATGCACTAACCTTGTTCACTACTGTAACTGGAAACAAAATGAGCGTTACTGAATTTAGAGAGAGCATTCTACAATCTCTAGTACAAAAATCTCAAATATCCCAAATAAGTCAAGGAGAAAACCATAAGCTAGTTACATGCAAGAGAGGAAGATGTTACGAATGCTATAATGAGATGGCGAAGCAAGGAGGAAGACAGCATGCACAAAAAGTCACTCGTAAAGTGCAAACTATGTGTATCAGTTGTTCCAAGCCTCTATGTTTAGATTGTTTTTTTAAGACACATTCGTCAAAAAAAATAAAATATAGAATTTTTTTTATTTTTACATTTTATTAACAAGTATTTTCATATTTTTAGCTAAGCATTTTTATTTACAAGAATATTAAGCAAGTATTGTTTTTTTTTCATTATTACCCATAATTTTGTATTTTGATTTTAGCAAAATGTAAAAAAAGAATTGTTTATGTAAAAATAACAATATTAAAATGTTATTTACATGGTATAAATCGTCTTTTTCTGTACTTTTTATTCCACTAATTGATTGAGTACCAATAATGGTTCTCAGTGACGTAATCACGAAAAATTATGAATACCAAAATTGACCCTCAAAGCCTGAGAATCAAACAGTGTGAGCACCAGTATTGGTACTCAAAGCGTGTAGAAAGAATATGTCAAAACTATTAAAGCCTAGGATTCATACCACGTGAGAACCAAATATGGTATTCTTGGCAGTTAACTTGTTAAGATTAACATTAAGAACATGGCGTCGAAGGATGGGAGTGATATCAGGTTAGCAAAAGATTTAGCCAACCTATCAGCCATCTCATTTCCGTAGCTACTCACATGGATGGGAACCCAGTGGAACCAGATGATAAAAAATGTTCAAATAGTTAGACTGGAATAGATTTCATTTGAAGAATAAGAAGGGATATGTGAAAGCTAAAGGGTTTGAAGACGTGACATAGAGTCTGAAGCGATTAAGAATTTATTAGGTGGTGAGGAGGAAATTAACACTAGCGCTTCAATAGTGGCATAGTATTCAGCCGTGATGGATGAGAAGGAAGGTGGTCAATTATTAGAAAAGGATATATGAAGTGCAGGGATGTAAAAAAAATAACCAGCAGAGAGAAAGGAGATGGAATCATCAGTGTATACTACAGTTAAGTTGGGAAATTTAGTATACAGGAAATTTGAAAAGAAGTTATTGATAACTGCAATAGAGGAAGAATTTCACTTATTTAAAACAATGAAAATTTAAAATAACGTTTTGAAACAACTGAAATCAATTATCTTTTATAAGATTAAAAACTTATTTTAAATAAAAAAAAAACTCACCTTTTTGATATTAAATTAAATTTATTCTGATTATAGTTTAAATTAAGCTTATTTTTTATATTAAACTAGTTAAATTACCAGGCTTCACACGGAAGTGTTGACCGAGCTTAGTTTTTAATGGAATATTAGTTATTACCATACATTCGTTAAAGCCACCTTTGGTTAGCTTTTTTTCCAATCAAATTTCTTACCCGTAGTTTCAGTGGTTCCGGATAGGGGAATTTCTTTATATTTTTTTTTTAGATGAATCCCTTGGTAATTGTTTTATAGATTTTTAAATTTTAAATAGAATAATTTCAGTTATATTTATGTCAGTAAATTCTAATATTTAATTGTAATAATTGTATCTTATCAAAAGAGGTAAGGTGGGAAAAATTATATATCGTGCATCACAAAATATAATTTTTTAACGCCACTGCTTAGAACTCTTAAGTAATTATACAAATAATACAATGCAGTACATTATGTTCATCGATAGAGGATGCGTCAAATATGTATAAAAGTATAAGAGGAATTATTATAAATTTAAAATTACATTTATTATTACTATTATTATTGTACATTGCTTACACACGATAAATAATTTGGCCGCGCAACGTGGCAACACTGGGTGAATAAATATCCCGTCAGAGCGAATAAAAACTTATCTCAAATCATTACCCAACTCGGCATCAGCCACCAACTATAAATTTTATATTATTATTTTAATTCATAATATGTAATCACATTTTAATTGTATTATATTATACTTGATGTATGCACATAAATATACTTATAATAATTTACTTTTGTATAATAACATTTGATACTGTGATTCCGTTCGTCGGGCTGTGGGTGTTTTTCGGGGGTTTTACTGTTCTCTGTCGTTTAACGTCCGTTGTGATATTTTCGTGTGCCGTGCGGGACGATTGATAAAAATATTACCAGAGTCAACAGGACGCGCGTTCTGTACCATTTCGTCGCGTGTTCCCAACTGCCAACCGGCCCGATGACGATGATTTCAACCAATTGAAAGTACAGCGGACCGGGTTTGTTTTGGTGTTTGGCGTTGGGCATCTCATACTCTTTGACGCGCATTTCCGTGTGTCCCACGTCGCAGACGTCGTTGAAAGTCAATAATAGTTTACGTGGATTGCTTACAAATTCTATTAATAATACCCTAAAATGGTAAGTGTTATCCGTCCTATTATGAAATCTCTACTTAATACGGTAGCTGTTAGAAACCACTGACATTTGTTATCCCTCAGTCCATCCATTTCATTTTGACATCTGTTTTATATTATGATGTCTAGATTTCCATTTGAACCTTTCATGGCTTTGTCTGTTTACTTGAATGAGCTACACTTTGGAAAAATATGTATTATCTTTAAATTATCTTTTGAATTTTCTCCTTTGTACTTAGTGATACTTGTGCTGACATTGAGAAATGATCATGATAAATGATAATTATATGAAATGGATAATAAGTTGCCATTAAAGTTATGGTTTTTGTTAGTAAGGAACTGATGATTATTGAGTGATTATTTACTGACCTTTCAAATATATTTCAATTATTTTAACTTTTCCCCATTATAAGTTCTAATAAATATACATATTAAAAAATCTCATGAGAAAAGTATTTAGTGTTTTGGTGGTACTTGAAATAGTATAAAATTATTATAAAATATTGATATAAATTTCATATTCTAGAACATTTGAGTTTTATAATGTATGCTACGACTAAGGTGTTTTAATTTTAATCAAATATTACTTAAGAAATAATTTATTAATAGACATTTATTCTAGTAAAACAATGCAAGTGCTTTTATTACTAAGACTTGGTTCATCCGTACAATTTTGTAAAAGCTAAATGTATGTATACCTAATATATTTTGTATTAATATCTTAAATAATAAAATTGCATAGTCTTCCTTTTTATTTTAAAATTTTAATGTATGAATTGTACATTGTACATGTTACTTGTATGTAAAGGTAATGTAATATTATCTTCTCTTATCTTATAACCTATATTGATGCAGAAGACATGTTTTTTTCATTATAATTGTGTTATAATTAATTATATCCGTCATGTTTTTATTATATTCACCAGAAATCAGTATTCTATACTAAATATTATAGTCTTTATTTAAAACACATATTGATGTAGTTCCTCTAAATTCTCTAGCTCGCTTTTTAAAAATATAAATCATATTTTATTATAATATTATAAATTTAACAATTTTGTTGAAGGCCTGATAACTATATAATGTTTGGAACTTAACTATTAAAATAGATTATCTGAATTATTTTTATTTGAGTTTAAATTAACCTCTAATAAGTAGTATTACTTATCAATATTTTTAAAATGCATTGTTTTATTTTTATGATTAATTAAAATTAACAACAATTTTATTTGTAAATTAAGTACTTATCTTATTTTTCTTTTATTATTCCATAAATGCATTTCATTTTACAATAATATTTTTTTTCTAGGCTGGGTATATGTTATTAACTTGGTTATTAATAATTAAACTCCCAATAGATGTGATGTCTTATCTTTTGTTTTGACAATTTATGTTATTGTTTAATTGCATCTGTTTTATTTAAATTTTGTCTTTCAGTCTATTTAAGTTAATAGATTACTTAATCAATATATATATTCAGCTAATTAGTGCAATTAATTTTTTGGTTTTTAAAAACAGTTAAATATATTAAAAAAGAATGTACTACATAAAATAATGTAAATTTTACAGACTTTTTTCGGTCTTGGGCAGACAGCAGAATTAGAAATAGTCTTAGACCGGCCAGATGGAAAAAAGAAACTGGACGAAAGCAGTAAAAAGGATCAAAGTTTAATATATTATGATGGAGAAACAGTATCTGGAAAGGTAAACTAATTTGTTTTGATGCGTTTTCATGAATATTGTAATTGAAAATAATTAATTGTTAACTATTATATATATTAAAATGTATATTATAGATATCTGATATTTTAATAATCTGATACTTGTACTCTTAGACTACATTTTAGCTTTGCCAACTGTGTATATTTTACAAATATGATTGTCTTATTGATACATTAAGTACTACATTTAATAAACAATTTTTAGTATTTTATTAAGAACAAATTTAACTATTTAATTAACTAATATTTATTGAGATGATATAATTGTTTCCTTATCTTAAAATATACTTAATTTGTAATAATTTAATAGTTTTAATAATTTAATTAAAATTACTGGTAATTAAAACTAGGTAAATGTGATACTAAAAAAGTCTAGCAGTCGTTTGGAACATCAGGGTATAAAAGTTGAATTCATAGGACAAATAGAAATGTACTATGATCGAGGTAACCATCATGAGTTTACATCACTAGTCAAGGAATTAGCAAGGCCTGGTGAAATGTTACAGAACACTTCATTTAACTTTGAATTTTTAAATGTAGAAAAACCTTATGAAACATATACTGGTTCTAATGTGAGACTTAGGTACAGTGCAATAATTAATAGTTATTTATAAATGTTTCAATATTATTTAAATATTCTAATGATTTTATTTTTAGATATTTTTTGAGAGTTACTGTCGTTCGAAGAATCTATGACATTGTTAAAGAAATGGATATCACTGTGCATACATTATCTTCTTATCCTGATATGAATAATAGTATAAAAATGGAAGTAGGAATTGAAGATTGTTTACATATTGAGTTTGAGTATAATAAGTGCAAGTAAGTTAATTTAATAGAAATAAAAAATTATTTATAAATATACAATTTTAAAATAACCAACAACTTTTATTTTAGATATCACTTAAAAGATGTTATTGTGGGTAAAATTTATTTTCTTCTAGTACGGATAAAGATAAAACACATGGAAATTGCAATAATTAAAAGAGAGACTACAGGATCTGGTAAGATTTATTTACATAGTAAAATATTTTCATATATTTAAATATTTATGATCTCTTTTATAAAATGTATGTCATTTTTTAGGTCCAAATACATTTAATGAAAATGAAACTATAGCTAAGTATGAAATTATGGACGGAGCGCCAGTTCGAGGAGAAAGTATTCCTATTAGAGTATTTCTTGCTGGTTATGATCTCACTCCTACTATGAGGGATGTGAATAAAAGGTTTTCAGTCAGATATTTCTTGAATCTTGTTTTAATGGATGAAGAGGATAGACGCTATTTTAAGCAACAAGTTAGCATATAATTATTATTTAATATAAATACTCTTTAATATTATTAAAAGTAAAAGTGACTTTGTTTTTAAATACAAAAATAATATAACATGATAAAATATATTATATATTTATCTGCTATTGTATTTAATATTGCTTATTTTATAAAAATAAGAATGGAAAATTATCTACATTTTTATTTTTACTATTATCTTTATAAAAATGTTTTGAAGAAGAATATAATAAGTTTCTATAAATATAAATATTCTCTGTAAAAAGACATATTGAGTTTTTATTTTTTACTACTTTACTTTTGTATATATTTACAGGAAATAACATTATGGCGAAAAGGAGAAAAGAATTTAAAAGGGATGCAGAATCGTAATGAACCTTCTCATTTAGTTTCTGGAAAGGATGGGCCTAAAGGAAGTGAAGCTCCTAGAACAACTTCTCAATCAGTTCAGCCTGCTAGTTCACTTGATAATACTGATTCAGAAAACGATCTTAATCATTCCCCAATGAATGAAGGCGATGGTGAACAGGTACGTTCTTCAATTGAAGATAGTGCTAGTGAATAAATTCATTAATAGTAACAATATTGTTTTTAAATGCCTAAAATGCCATTTATTTTTATTCCGAATTTCTTTAGATAATTAAAATCTAGTTATTTAAAAAATACCTTAAAAAATATTTGTGTATTATGCCTAGTCTTAATTATTGAAAAATGTATTTAAACATGCCTATGTTAACAGGTTAACTAATTTTTTACACCTAAAATTGTACTATAGAATAATAATATACAAACATTTATCACTTGTTGAATTCTTTTTTGTTATACAATAACAGCAAATTTTTTTACTTGGCAAATAATATAGTTGTTATAATATGATGTAATATCAAAAATTAATATATATAAAAATATATTAATTTATATATTTTTATACGCAGCTCATATCTGTTGATTTCGTAGATAACCTTAATTGTTATTGTGATTTATTGTTTAAATATACAACTGATTTAATTTATAGTGAACACTTATATTTGTTTTATTTTAAGCGAATACAAGTACTAAAAAATTTATTCTTGTATTTTATGAATTGTATATAAAATCATTTAATACAATATTATTATTATTATTATTATTATTCCCTGATATTATTGAATTCGTGCATTAAATGGACTATGTAAACAAATTACCTTAGCCAACTTTATAAATAGTCATGTTTCCAAGATATGTATTTTTTTAAACAATTATTTATTGTATTTATGAATTATGTCATTTTAATCATATAGTAATGTATCATATATGTATTTATAAATAAATTTATTTATCAGTTTCTAATGTTTCTATTAATTTAATAAACATTGAAAATGTGTAGTATTAATTTTAATAATATCAATAATACCTATACAATATACATTTATTATGTATACAAATTTATAAGAAAGTTTAAATCTAATTATATTAGGAATTTGTTGCACAAAATTTAACTCTCTGATATTTGATGGTTTGTTTCTCTTAGTTGGTGTTTTTTATGATCCTTCATTTAAAACTTCAGATATTTTAAGCATTTATCGTGTTTATTGTTATAATATTAATGATTATAAAATATAATCAATGATATTAATATGTAAGTATGATATGATACAAAAATGATGTTAGGTTATTTTTGAAATAAATGCTTAACATAAAATTAAATATTTTGATGATCTACTTTTCACTTTAAAGGTGATACTATCAAATATTTTTATAGTATAATATATGCCTAATTGCAGAATTGTTAAACAATGTTTAAAGTTTGATGTATTATTGATCAACATTCTGTAAATTCAAATTAATATTTCAAAGGTTTTCCAATGTTTAAGTCTTCTATTATTAGAGTCACACCCATTGATCATATTTTTTTTTTACTAATATATTTGGAACTCAACGATTAAGCACTTATTGCAATAAACATTTTTAATACAATATTGCCAATGTCAATCATGAGTGATGACTTTTTCAATACACTAAAATTATGGTGTATACCATGATTTCTAGAATAACAGTTTTTATGTTTGAGTGAAAGACAAACATTATTAAATATTTACAAAGCTTCAATTATAATTAGATGAATACAAAACATTTTATTACACAATAATAAATTAGTACTAAAAAAAATAATTACATGGTTATATTTAAAAATATTATGATTAATTTTTAATCATGGTTCAATAATGTAATATTGTTATATTATTGTTCATTAATTTCTTAGAATATCTATGATCATGACTGATTTTATACCTAGTTACAAAGCACATCATTCGTGAGTACTATTTTTTTTAATCCCATAATTCAAGACGAATTTATATCAATTATTACTTGGAAAATGTATAAAAATATTAATCTGAGGTCGACAGTAATAATCCTGACATATTTTTAACGCATAAACATTTACATAACTTTTGAAAACAATTGCGTTATGTTTATCAATATTAATAATTTTTTGTGAGTAGTTGATAAATTCGCTATTGTTTCTTTTTGAAAATTTATAATCGATTGCATAAAACGCTCATTGGCAGAATTTCTCTGCCTTTTCACGCAAATCACGTTGTCGCCTACCCGGAAAGTGGCTTTGTGATTTTTCAATAGACTTGATATCAGACCATCCACAAATCGCTGGCAGTCTTCGGTTTCTCCAGTTAACATATTAATTTTAAAATATTGGTATTCCAATGCCAAATTGCAGTTTTTCAGACATTCAGTTTGCCTACAAGTCCAAAAGTACAAAGTTATAAAGTTATTTAGTACCTAGGTACCTACTCAAGCACTGCTTTCTTAATATTGGGATAGGTAGGTGTATAAATTGCAGCCGTTGTACCTCAGTACCAACTCACTAGACAGACAACATTTGTATCAAATCATAACATGTTGTGGAATATATTACTAGTTATTTTCAGTGAGCACCTGTTGGCTGTTTAGCCTGTTTATGTTTTTGGAAATAGCCACCATGGTTTAAGAAGCTATGATACTGAGTGTCGTCAACCTAATAACCATTAGTGGGCATGATTATGTGGAATTTCGTGCTTTCAATGTTTGGTCATTAGGTATATAATTTGTATTACGCCATGTAATGAATCGTATGATAATCGTTTCTGTCTAATTATCTAAATCAGCCATAACAGTCAATCACACAGTGAAAGAAACATGGGCGTGGCGGATCTAACATCTATTTACGGGCAGGGCACTTCCCATAGATGCAATAATTAGACTGCCTAGTGCTTATCCACCAGATCTCCATAACCATTAACCATTACAACCTCAACACATTTTTTGTATATAGGGTTTAACCCCCGTCAACTTTTGACTTTGGTCGTGCCTAGTAAAGTAGTAAATGGGGAATATTTTTTTTTTTTCACCCCCAATGGATAAGAGTAGGTAGGTAGAAAGATTTCAGATTGTTTGAACAAAAAACAATATACTTGACGTATTCGTTATCGATGGTGTTGATGACGTGGGATGAATAATAATTGACGGTTTCCATCAATTTTGCCAACACTTCCCGGTGGTTGGACGGGACTTTGCACGCCGAGCACCTGAGGAGCGCCTTGGACGTCCGCGGGTCGTCCACCACGGCCGGAACGAGATCGCCCGTCGGCCTTCCGGCGATAGGATGGTCCGCGACGGTCGTCGGCGATCTCGTTGTTGCATCGCCGCAGCTACCGTCACCCTCACCGTTACCGCAGTCGCACTGTCCGTCGCGATGCGTGAACGTGAACGCGTCGCTGACGCCCATCACCTCGTAGTGACGGCCGTCGACGTACGCGAACAGGTAAGGCCTGGCGCACCGGACGGCCTGTCGGTGGACGGCGATCTGGACGCGTCCGCCGAACGAGCAGCGATCGCCCACCGTCGCCGGTCCAACGACGGCGTGCGCGACCATCTGCGACGCGAAACGGAACGTGGCCGGCTCGACGACCACGGCGTCCCCGCGGAAGGTGGCCATGAAGTCAGCGATTGCGTACCGACAGCTCACACGGTCGTCGTCGATGTCGAACCGATCGCTGTCGCTCATCAACGACACCCATTTGCGAAACGCACCGCCGCCGGAGCATCGTCCTTCCTCGACGGCTACCCGCAATCGATCAACCGTCGGATTCATAGCGGCGCCGGAACAATATCGGTCAATATGACGTCGTCTTTCAGCTGCCGTCTGCAATCCGTGCGTTGCGAATGTCCGCAGATAATATTGTGTGCTTTATGTTTGAATCTTTATCGGATTATTATCGTCGCAGTAACTGTCGGAAGTTTTTCAACAACGTCACTTGCCCGCGTGTCTATGCCGACCGGTTCGTTGTTGGGCTCGCCAGTTTAAAACATTTCTTATTGGTATATGGAATTATTTTTATACTAATTCAACTTCAGTTGTTCTCGGAATTCTAATTAATATTTTAATGACAACTTGACGAATTTGCTAGCACTCAATAATTGCGTAGTTGTAAAAATAGGTAGTGAATTTAAGCGCAAAACAAATATGGTGATAACGTCATTTAATTTTTATCCGTCTTGCTGGTCCTCATGAACTTCAAAAAATATATACATCTTGCCATCTTGGAGTACTATAACTACTACTACTACTGGTTCGTAGCCTCATAGGTATGGTTTTTTAGTCAAAGATTTATAAAGTTTTATTGCCAATTGTGATCAGATGAAATGCACCTTATTCTATTTCCGTCTTCTGTGGAAGTTTCATTGATTTATTATTCATGTTGACAGGTACTACTGCGTCCGAGTGTTATCATTGTGTAGCTGATTATTTCTCTCTAATGTCAATGAATCAAGGGATCTTTAGTACAAATAATGTTCGGAATTTTTTTAAGAGGACTGTAAGCCATGATCTCCTGTCTTTGTTTATCATACGAGTAATATATAGACATTTAAACGTTTTCTATTTCTAACAATTTTAACGTACCGGTCGATCAATTAATGCGATAAGAATTTTGAAAACTGATTTGCATTCGTTCTGAAGTTTTCTTTAGATCGACATTCTCATATTTTTTAAATTTTGTACTTAACATACCCAAAAATTAACTTTTGTGGATTTTATGTTTCCAATGTGTTTGATTCTATTTTGTAAAATTTTGAAACAAAATCAATAAAGAAGGAAAGTCGATCAAAAGTAGATTCACAACGAATTTACATACGTTTTATTTAACACATAAAGCAACTGCACTGATAGTCAAACAAAAGGGGTGGGGTGGATCCGTGGATCTTAGAATAATATTAGTATACCTATCACCACAGGTCATAAAATAGATTATGCGAACACGGACAAATGGCCGGTTCGCCGTCGCCATTTCGCCGTTAAAAAAAATCCATTCATAAAAAAATCATAAACTCCTAAATATTTTATAATAATAATAAATTTTAAAGATATATTTTGGGAAATTCCTCGCAAAAAATGAAGTTAAGCCAAGATTTTTGTAATTACCTACTCACAATTTTGATTAATCTTTTGTCGATATCTAAATATTTTTTAATTTTTTTAGCTGTAAAATATATAATAGGTAATGAGTATAATGTTTAAAATATATCATTAGAATTATTATTACTAACTTATCGGGTATTTTTGACGGCGAAGTGGTCACACGTCGAAACGGCGACGGCGATTTGTCCTAAATCGTAAATTATGCCATCTGATGTATGTATGTTTGTAAACAATACTGAGTCCTTGCACTCTTGCATATATACATAGTTGTATGACGTTTCGCATCATGCTTATTTATACTATTTATTTATTTACCACATTTATGGAGATTGAAACAATTTCGTACCAAATGCGTTATTTAAGGGCTCGAATAATTCTAGCTGGATTACTTAAATAGTTACAGTATGGTGCGCTATGTCTGAGAGCAATGATTCGTAATGTTCTTAAACCACAACTTGCTCATTTTCTAGTAAATGAAATTATTTTCAGGAAAACGGTGCAACATTGCAAAAATTTCAATGAATGCATTGTAAATTGTAAATGCAACAAATGCTTTGTGTTACAGGGCCGCGTAATCGTTTGTGTCTCACGCTCCCTAATTTGAAACGACTTATGATTTTTTTTTTGAATACCTGAAAATAAAAGTGTTGGAGGCAAATCTACATAAAACTATCCAAGTCCTCAAATCACGTTTCGGAGCAAAATTTAATCAAACTCGGTAAATATGCTGTGAGGGCATACAAAACTTTTAGTTTCGACTATATGAATGCATACATTTCATTGGAGGCCATTTAGCAAACATATTGTACAAAATATATCATATTTTTGTAATTAACAATATATATTAAGTCTTGTACTATTTATATTTAAATTAAAAAAAAATCATTCTTTAAACTTCAAAGATTAATTAAATATCAGAATCATATCACCCATTTC
Organism: Chaitophorus viminalis; assembly: GCA_025469195.1. Taxonomy (NCBI): domain Eukaryota; kingdom Metazoa; phylum Arthropoda; class Insecta; order Hemiptera; family Aphididae; genus Chaitophorus; species Chaitophorus viminalis. Next base: position 8,211 of record JAIPRK010002392.1, on the reverse strand, counting down.
ATCGTTGGATCATGTACTTCTATGATTACGACAATTTTTTTGATACTGGTTCTGATATTGAAGTAGATGATTTCAACATGGTTGTGTTGTCATGATTGCTTTCCCTCGACGTCTAAGAATCTTTAAATCTTGTGTTTTTCTTAATACTTTTTATTTTAATTTAAAAATAGATGTTATGCATTGAAATTGCATACATTTATTTTATCATAATAAATATTTAATTTGTATAAATTAAAAACCAATTATAAATCACATCACAATAATAATAATTTATTTATAGTTTAAAGTGTGAACAGTGAACAATCTTATTTAATGCCAATGGTCAAAATCCTGATACATAATAATAAAGCCATTATAATTATAACTATAAAAATATTAATTTATTATTTAGTAAGTACCTATACTCACTACTCAGTTACTACAAGAATGAAACAAATAAATATTTTCGAAGTAATACAAATATTGGTGATGAATGTACGTCATAATTATTGATTGTACCCAAACCCAACAAAAACACTTCATGTAAAAAACTTAAAGACAAATGCTATAAAATGTGTGGTACAAATAAGGTGGAGTCTAAGTAAATAATCATAATATGTATAAAATAAGAAATTAATCCAAACTTGATAAAAATTGATTATTTATATTAATTTATTATACAAATTATTTTAACTAAAATTAATCAAAATTTAGTTTACTTGACTGGAAACAAATTTATTTCTTTTAATGGGGTCTGTATAATTTATTACATAACACTTAGTATTTGGCTATACATTTTTAGACTAAATATTCCAGCCAAGTAAACTAAATTTGGATTAATTTTAGTTAAAATAATTCATATAATAAAATGAATAACTAATTTTTATTAAATTTGGATTAAATACACTCATTTATACATTTTAAACATTAGACCATTTACTTAGATTATATTATATAATATTAGATTACCATATATTACATATTTTATAGTTTTAAATTTTTTTTCACTTGGCGTTTTTTTTACACAGAGTTGACGAAGTGTTTTGGTTTTTGTTATCATTAGTTTTTATAAATTATTATATTTAATAATATACTGAATTAATGAGTTTGTGGTAATATTTATTGTTTACCCCGTGCGCCCAACAACGGAATAATTAATATTATTTAAAGACTAGATAATTTTAGATTCTGATGTAAGTAAAAGATCTTATGGTTAGGTTCATTTTTTGTTAAATGTTTATTATTTTGGTACAATTTAAGCATCTACTCTAAACCAAATCTATTTTAACTGGGTGAAAATATTTTTTATTTTTTTCCATTATGATTACGTAAACACCTTTTGCACCAAGAGGACACCGTTCAAAATGTACAGATGTATGGTTAATTCGTTACATCTTACACATTTATTTTGATGTTTTATTATTGATGTATAATGGCTTGTCATAGATTGACCGTAATAGCAAATGATCGAGTTTAAAGTATAACTCAATTACTACAAGGATGGAACAAATAAACATTTAGAAAGTAATACAAATGTTGGTGATGAATGTACTATATACGTAATGATTGTATTGTAACATTTTATATTATAGGTAAGAATATATTAATATACAATTTTTAGGTAATTAAAGTTTATGATCAATTATTTAAGTATTTCATTATTTTAAGAATTTATAATTATTATGATTCACTAAGTACTGAAAAATGAATAGTACTTAGGTAGTTGATACTAATAATTAATAAATTAATTAAAATGACCAATAACAAAAAGTATCACATTTAAAACAGCACAAAAATAAGCCCACAGATAAATAGTGGCGCTACCTAACACGCCGCCATGGTACTAGTGTACTGCCGTCGAAACAGGCACCCGGAATATTTACAAGTGGGATCACCTTATCTTCTTTATACATCGTGTTCAGCACATCAGCTCCTACTTTTTATTTATTATTGATCGAAAGTTATTTATTACCACGGAACAATAAAATTTATACCTTGTAATTAGGCCGTGTGTTTTAATAAAGATTGGAATTTGATATCATTGAACATTGGATAATATACTGTGATAAATAATAATAATAGAAAAAAAGTGATAACAATTTCAAACAAATTTCTAATGATTACAAATTCCTAAACTCGGACAATGCGTTATTGAAGTTCCTATTAAATATTTAAAACCTATTAAATAAATTAACAGTGTATGAATTCGAATTCAAATGGCATCAACTTCATCTACATCGGGTTCGTTTGATTCCGAAGATCCTACTGAAAATTTGAAAAAAGAACCGTCCAAAGGCATACTAAAACCTTCCGTCAGTTATGACGAAAAAGAGTGAGTCTCTTATTAAAAATATAACATCATCGTAGATCTATTTATATCTATTAGAGTGTCATATCACTCGTTAAAATTTTAAATTTTTTTGTGGTTAATATTTTAGTAAAAAGAAAATGAGTGCTAATAAGTCTGCTAAATGGGACGAAATGAACATACTTAAGACTTTACATCCCCTGGATAAAGATTATGGTCATATGAAAGTGGATGAACCAAAAACACCATATGAACGAAATGTTCATGAAGATAATGATGAAATGGATGGTGGTGTAAATCCAGAAGAACTGAAAAAAAGGTATGACTTTTAAGGTGTTAAAAATATTAAAAAGTTGAACAATGAAAAAAAAAACATATTTTATAAGCTCTATGGCTATTAATAATAAAAAAAAAAATCCAATTTACTATCAAGAATTATCAAAACTGTTTTTCATAATAATTATCCTTTACCGTAGTATAAAATATGTCTTGTAAATAATAATTTATTCTACATACCTACTTACTCGAACAATATTTACATTTATTATTGTATACTTTATTAATAGTTAAAAAAAACATGTTATAATATAGACTTTGAAAATTCGAGTATTGAAGTGTATTTTAATGGATTAATTTAAATTATCTTGAGATTTTTCAGTTTTTTATTGATTTAATGATACTTAAAAGTGTCCTACCATTGTGTAGCCTTTCATCTCATATAATTTATATAATATTTATTTTTATAGCAAATAAAATACTTAGGTGTAATAAAAAATTGAAGTTCATGAACTATAAAATTTTAATAAAACATCCTTTTTTTGTAAGTAATTTAAATTAAAAAAAAAAGTTATTTCATTAACTTTATAGAATTGAAGAAGGAGGAAGACGTAGAAGTAGTTCATTTCAATCTGAAGAAGAATCTGAATCTGAAGATGAAACTTTAGAAACCAAATGTATGTTAAATTTTATATAATATACAAATGTATATAGTATCTAAATTGGTTTAAATCTAGTTTAAAACAATTTAAATAAAATATTTGTTTTTAAATTTTAGTTGCAAGAGAAGTGTTTGAAAAGAAAAGAAAAGAACATTATAATGAATTTCAGACTGCAAAAATATTGGCAAAACAAATGATGGATGATGAAGAAGATGAAAATGATGATAAACAAAATGATGATGCTAGTCTGGTATAAAATAAATAATTCTTGATTATTTGTTTTTTATTTGTTCATTGTATAATATTGAGGAACAAACATTTATTGTGATTTTTTTTTTTTAATGTCATTTTATTTAACAAACATTTTGCTTTATTGCAATTAGTTAACAAAAACCATGAAATATCATTTCATTTTATATGTTCTATAAATTAAACTAAAAATATTTTTTTTAAATTGAAAACTGATTATAAAATATACTGTTTTAAACTTCAATACTTACATTTTTCATGGAAAATTTGTATTTTTTCTTCAAGTTCCTAACCAATAATTAAAATATAGATATGATTTGTAGGTTTTAATTATTTCTAGACTACGGTTAGCTACCCAAAATAAAATAGATTATGTGCCTTAGATGTTATTTAAAACTAATGAGTGTTATATGAAAAATAAAATGTTTTAAATTTCTGAGAATATATTTATATCTTAGTTATTAAAATTAAACAATCCAATATTTAATGAATACATAACATTTTAATTGTTGTCACTTTATTTTAATAATATCTATCTATAATATTGTAAATATATATTGAATAGCTTATAAAGCTATTAGTTTTAGATAATCGTTTTAATTTTTTAATTTGATAATGTAAACATTTATAGATTAAACTTTTATAAGTCTGGGTATATATTTTTTAAAGATAAAAATTAATTGTATAATTTATTTACTGTATATTGTTATATTTAATGAATTTCAGTCTATTAATTGAATTGTTTGAAATAATTATTTTATAAGTTTTGTATTATAGGTTTTGGCTATTCTAAATTACTAGAGAATAGAAGGCCATTTATAAACATTTTTAAATCTAGCGGATCAGAGAGCATAGAAAGCAACAATAAAAAGATCATTAACAATTTAGTTGCAGTTCAATACGAGATATAGTTGATATAATTTAATGAAAATCATAATAAAATAAAATACTAATAAACATTAAAATTGTATGAAGTAATTTTAAAATGTAGCTCGAAAAAAAATAAGATAGAAAATAGAAATTAATCAAGTTTGTTAAGTATTTAGTGTTTAAATCAGATTTAGACATTAAAAAAATGGTGTATATTCATTTTTCAAAAATCAGAATTTAAAAAATGCAAAACGTAAACATAACAAATAGGCTAGCATCTTTCATAGATCACTCTGTTGTCTGTATATCCAGTATACCATTTATTTAATAAAAAATCCTTTCCAATAATTTGAATTTGATCAAACTGTATTTAATATAATATAGTGGTGAAACAGGTACATTTCCTTGGAACTGTAGTATTTATTTATTTTTTATTTATTTATTTATTTATTTATGAGGCTTCAAATACAAATTTTTATTAGCCTACTGTAATTTACGTGTCTAGTGGTTACATTTAGTTACAGATAATTTTATTATTAACATTGACATTTATATTGTATATTAATGGTTGTTATGTGGTGTCGTTGTTGTAGTATTTATATTTTTAACAAACAGATATATGTGCCATAAAAAACCAAAAAAAAAAAATGCCATAAAAATGTATTCGACACTAATAAAACAACTTTAGATCTAGGATTTCATTTACCTAGTTAAAATAATTATGTTTTGTGTTTCAATTGGAAAACAATTTTTACAGAATTAGAATATGACTTAAAGTTAATTTATATTTTCTTTAAAATGCTTTGGATTTTATGGTTAAATGGTTTATAATTTTAACGCTTATTCACCAAAACCTATTTAAGAATATATTCATTTTTAAATTAGTCAAACAATTTTAATAATAGAATATTTAATCAATAATTTATATTTAAATTATATTCATATCAAATTTGCTATTTTTCTAAAAGAGACAAACTTAAAGAAAATCTACTTTTTTAATGCATGTATTTATTATTATTCAATTTGTATGTTTTCATTTCTGGATAATTTATAATTTTACGTAATTTAACACCAATCTAAATGTAGTAAAATATTACATTGTCACTCATTTCTTAGTGTTAGTGTTATGAATGTATTAAAGAAGAAAACCATCATATTTTAGAATTTGTTTTTTTTACCTTAAATAAATAAAACTAGTAACTAAGGCTATTTAGTTTTTATATGTTACAAAGAAGTAGAATACATAGATAAGGAAAAAGTTATGTCCTAGTGGGCATGCAAAGATCTACTTTTAGTTAGTGATTATGTTGTTGTATTCTAAAGTATAAACATAAAGTTTTCTTTTGCATTGACATTTCAGTATATGAAAATATTATTGATATATCTTGACTTGTATTATTATTTATAAGGCTCTATCATGTATGAGGTATATCAACTTTCTTAGAGTAACATTGGTATGGTAGAAGTTTTTTTTTATGGTGGTCATCACTCCCAAAAAGCAAAACCACCAATTGGTAGAACCAACAACTGCATTTAGATACAGTTGCGCTAGTGCCTTATTAGTTTGTATTAAAAATACCAACAATTACATAATAATTTATAATTCATATCTTTAAATAAGACATAACGTAACAAATAGGATACTTGTAATTATATGGGACATGTAATGGGATAGTTGCATATTTATAGTGTTAATTTTAAATTGTGTAATCTTAATAAATAATTTGTATAGAAATCATACACTTCCACTACAGTTATTTTATAAAATTATATAGTATATTAATTTACACAAATATAATTTATATAACGTGTTTAGAATCATATACTACATCAATATACAGCACGTTTATAATAAAATAAATTAAAGAGTATAAAAGAATTGATTGTACGCCGAGATGTCTGGGTCCCCTTTTCACCAATTAATATTACTTACCTCATTACCTGCATAAATTTATATTCCCTTTATATTTTTCATTATTGACCAAAAATCACGAGTCACAGTTACTACAACTAGGCTGAAACTGCTTATTAACTAAAAATTATTCTTCATTTAACAAAACGATTATATCCAGTACAAAAAAAATTTCAAGTTTTCCAATAATTATAATAAAAAAATTTAACATTAAAATGTATATGACGTTTGTATTATTGTATATGTATTCTTCTCATTAGATTTAGAATTTTAAATAGTATGAAAGACCATTGACTCAAGTTATTTTAAAATATTAAATGGTTATTTTATATTATAATTTATACTACCTAATACCTATAAGCAAAACATATCATTAGCATACCTTGGATAATGGAATGCAACCAACCACTCACATATCATGACTATAATGGCGTATAATGACTTAATCATAGGCGGAAATCCATTAGAATTTCTGGGGGGCTAAACTAAAATAAAAACTATATTCAAATAATTTGATAGATATCGAAAAACAAAAAAACACATTGTGTTGCATATTTTGTTGAATTAAATCTGAAAGCATTTTAACAGCCTATAATTATAGATAAGTACAACAAAAAAAGACCATTAAAAGAATAAAGTTTATTAAAACTATTGTAATACAATTGTTCTATTTTTTCTTGCAAATTTGTTGATGATGGAGTCATTGTCAATATGTTTTACAATATCCATTTCAATATTAAGTATTGAAATAGTGTTGAAACGATTTTGAAGCATAGATGTTCTTAACCATGTTTTTAAGCGTCTCATTGCCGAAAAAGAACGCTCACATGTTGATGAACTAATTGGAAGAGTGATCGCCATTTACAACAATATGTACACATTTGGGTAGACTTGCTTTGAGACATATTTTTTTATATCTTCAAGCTTAAAATTATTTTTATTGCATGAACTTTTAATACAATTTTTGGCAACTGTCATTTCTGATCTTAAATCTTGTTTAGATATGCCCAACAAGTCCTGAAAATATTTTTTTGAAGTAAATCAATTTATTTAAATGTATATCATGCACATTATTTAAATAGTATATACCGGACTTTTTTACTTCATGCGGGACTATGCTGCAGATTGGTAACTGACGGTTTAATTTTTCTGATATACATAGATGCGAGATAACGCTCTTGATTAATCTTAAAGATATTATGACGTTATCGATTATATGTTTCTCGAAGGTTCTCAATAAGCTCTAACGTACGAGAACATTCGCGAATAAGTACTGTACAATTAGTAAATATTTATACCATATATTTTCACATTAAGACGACAAAATTTTGGGGGGAATAAGTCCCCAAGCCCCCTCCCCCACCATTTCCACCTATGGACTTAATGAAACATAATAACGATATTCGAAGGGATGATTGTAATAAAGAAACAATGACAATTTTGATTGGCTCAATACTACAAATTTTATTTTCGCAAAAACAAATTTAAATGGAACAATTATTATTTACATATAATATTAATAAATAATACCTAACGAATTACAACAAGCAACAATATTATTCCTTAAAATGATTTACAAAATATAAAAATTAGTCAATTACGAACAAAATAGGATTTATGGTATTTACAGTAATATATTACAGGATAATGATATTATGCAGATTAATCAACTTCTTCCACAGTAGGTCCTCGAGAATGTGTTCCGGGGAATCCGGTGGACCCACCGGCCGGCATTTGAGGTCCTCCAGCTTGTTCGCCGTGTAACTTCATCATTAAGCCCGAGCAGCTCTTTTGGATTTCCTTCAGTTTGAACTCGAACTCTTCTTTGTCGGCCAACTGATTGTTGTCCAACCACTGGACAACAGCGTCGCATTCTTGTTTACAGGCGTTCTTCTCGGATTCGGTCAACTTGTCGCCAGCATCGTCCAACGCTTGTTTCACATTGAACACGTAGC